>JANHAO010002970.1:0-27227 GCA_026873985.1 Saraca asoca | reverse complement strand
GGGACCAAAATGCAATTCAGTACAATTGCGTTGGGGCCAAAAGGTTATTTGGTAAGACTTTTGGGGCCTATTTGCAAATAATAAATTTTTTTTTATGAAAGCCCCAAAACGACATCATTTTGCCCACCCTTGGGGCATCCAAAATGACACCGTTTCACATGTCTTCTTTTTCCCAATTTGCTGAATTATTTTCGATAACTTTTGGTGAGGGGAAGAAGAACTTTGCCGAAGGAGAAGCCATGGACAAAAAAGAAGATGGGATCTTCCATGGGTTTCAACCAGATCAAGCTAAGAGGAGAAAGATCCAAAAGGGTTTTGATGCTTTCTTCTACTTCTTCTTCTCTTATGGTTGAAAAGGTTTTAGCTTTGTTGGAGAAAGGTTTCTTCAAGTTTTCGACCATGGTAGCCGAATCCAAGAGGAGAAGCTCGCCAAAATTTGTTCTGGTGTTTTGGCTCCTATTTTGGTCTACCCAACTTCTCACACTTGCTAGCATAAGGAGAGGAGTTGAAGAGGCCATAGAGGATATTCTCCGGCATGGATTTTCGATAGAGGCAACACACATAAGTTATTTTGGTGACCACAAGCTTCCATTGTAAAAGGAGCTGGACTAAAGGTTAGTTTTACTTTCCTTCTTCTTAGATTTGATCTAGGATGTTGTACAACCTCTAACAATGCGATCTTTGGGAAAGTTTGGTTCGGCCAAGGCATGTTTACCTAGAAAAAATTTTGAAATTTTTACCCTCTTTGGTTGCACCAAACTTATCAATAGGATGTAATTTCCTTCATTTCTCCATGTTGGATACATTAAATACCCCTCAGGTGGCTAAACCTATACATAATACCGTTTTAAATGTGTGACATTCCATGTTTAGGGGAGAGGTTTCCTATATATGGTTTTTAGGCGGTAAGAGTCATTGAGGAGGCTTTCTTGCACTTTGAATGGCCTTTCCTATGTGGCGACCAACTTTCCTTAATTTTACACTTTTTACAGACCATCTGCCCTTCATAGGACCAAGTCTCCTTTTATGAAGGTTTTACTCCTTACTCTTTTGTTAACAATTTTGACAATCTTTGCAATATAGTGTTTGTTTTACAATTAAGTTACTTCTCTTGTTTCAACCAGCATATCTATTTCTTCCCTTCTTTTCTCTTCATTTTTCTATTATTCGTACCAGTCCCTCCTCTTAGAACATTGTCTCAATTCAACCAAGAGCATAGCTTCACTTCTATAAGTGAGCTTGAAAGGAGTTTTACTAGTAGATGAGTGCACAATGGTTTTGCATGACCACAGAACATTTGGTAATTCTTCAACCTATCTTCCTTTTGCTTCGTTTAGCCTTTTGCACAGTCCTTCTAGAATGATGTTATTTGCTAGTTTAGCTTGTCCATTCGATTAGGGATGTTCAATAGAAGTGAACCTTTGTTTGATTCCTAACCTTCAATTCAAAGCATATATCATGCCTCAATCCATAAAACATGATTGGCGTAGAAGGTCACCACTAGAAAATTCCCTACAAGCTTGATCATGCAAGATGACATACCAAGACATACAATTAGACCAATACATAGCTGAATATACACATGTCCATTTTAATGAAAATTCGGCAGAGTCTTCTTTATTTTCCAGATATCCGGGCACAAGGCCTGTATACACAAAAAGGGCTACACACCCATCACATCATGTATAACAACATAATAATATGCAGTAACCTAAACTATATAATTTACATCCTACTAGGCATCCAATAACCAAAACACATATAAATGCAATCTTACCAACTGTCAAAATTTACACCACTATTATACCTTAAATCTCTGCAAGAAGTGACTGACTTGATCAATGAGCAGATCTAGGATT
Source organism: Saraca asoca (assembly GCA_026873985.1). NCBI lineage: Eukaryota > Viridiplantae > Streptophyta > Magnoliopsida > Fabales > Fabaceae > Saraca > Saraca asoca. Next base: position 25,368 of record JANHAO010002970.1, on the reverse strand, counting down.
GGGATGGGATGAAAGGGTCATAGGTGTATCCTTGGGCTCTGAAAAACATGGAGAAGAATGGAGTGAGTTTCATAGAAACTCAGTAAGCAAATAATGCCACAAAAAGTACATGTATAAAACAAGTACCACATATAATGCCTTAAAATAATTCTTACAGAGTAAACAAGAAATGTTCAACATGGTTTATTTTGTAAAAAGTTTTTAGTTTTCTAATAACAAAATATTCACAATAACCATTAGGATCCAAGGAATAATTTCCTATAGGCAACCAACTTAACAATATCATATCGATATAGCATCTGTCTCCATTCTACTTTATTGCCCCACATATATCTCCCCAACCTTATTCCTCCAATAAATATACTAATCACAAGTGTACTTGAGTGGTACTAGGGAATTAGCAATGGATCCAAAACTTCAAATGATTAAGCATTTAGGAAAATATCATGCTATCGAGCCAATTTAAAAATATGAGATATTTTACTCATGTCAAAATATCAAATATTAGAACAAATCATCAAATATTCTTAGTAACATAAACTTCATGTATTCAATAAATATCAACATAAAATCATTTATTCTAAAATGCACAATTTGATCATAGTAATTCATTTCCATGTATACAACATAATTTTCAAAGTAAGCTAACATCAATGAAGAATCAAATTATTCAATAAAAACCAAAATGTTATATATAAAAAAAATTATTTCAAAATGGGATTTTCTATAAAGAGTAAGATCATCTACTCACCTTAAGAGCCTCTTAACTAAACAATTTATAAAGAAAAGATCACAACGTTTAAAATCACCTAACTAGGAAATTTTAATGGTTTGGCTTAAAGAATCGACTGCAGCTTGAATTTTTTTTTGATGTTGATGGGCTCAGTTCTTTAATAGGAACTTTACTGAAGTAAAATAACAAGAAAATTTAAATTTTCTTTCAGCTAGTACAATAAGGGTTTCAAGGAAAATTTCTTGGAAACTAGCTATAGGGTTTTAATACACCATCTCATATGAATGTGAAGATAAAAATGCAAAGATCATAAGCATGTATTTTTCTGCTCACATTAGACAAATGATCTAAGCTAAAAAGATGCAACCGCCAACAAAATGGGAAAATATGGAAAAATAATACACAAGTGTTGCCAAATATGCACCACAAGGCCTACTTTTCATGCTTGATTTACTCGCCAAGTTTCATCCAAAATCGAGTATGTTTACCTGCCAAATTACTTCACGAGGCTACCTTGTGACATTTAGCCATGGTTTTCTACTCAGGCACTTGACCAACTTCAATCCATCATCTATATCATGGTTAAAAAGTTGAAATGTGTATGGGAAGGGATTTGAAAAGTATGGTAACAAAACTAACTTATAAAGGTGGTTGTTATATGTTAAAAAATAGGTACCTTAGACAAAGGTTATTGAACATGGCAAAAGAAACAAAGTCAAAAGGTTCTAAGGGGGTTTAAGCTTCAAGAATTAAGATCATGCTGCAGGTACCTTAGTTCAAGATAGTGTGACATGCTACAGGCACGCTAGCGTAAGGGCCATTTGCATAAGCGGGTCTTAAGATCATGAGAATTTAGCTTTTGATGATAACAGTTGATTCAGAGACTAAGAGAATAAGAAGTAGTTTAGTTTTAGAAGCTGATTGTAATAGCTGGTCTAAAGACCAAGAAAGTGAGAAGTAGTTTAACTTTAGAAGTTAATTATAATAACTAGTCTGGAGGTTGAAAAAGTGAGAAGTAGTTTAATTTTAGAAGCTGATTGTACTAGTTGGTCTGAAAACCGGGAGAGTGAGAAGTAGTTTGTAGAGATGGGTGGCTAGCCCTTGTAATAGTAATGCAATAAGTACATCATACAGGCAAGCAGAAGCACAAGCTTCATGTTGGCTGCTTGGACCATGAGTAAGGCTATGAGTATGTTTTATGCTAACTATTTGAGTCATAAGTAAGGTTATTAAGATGAATAAGTTTCGTGTTGGCTACTTGGGTCATGAATAAGATTATTAAGATGAGTAAGCTTTAGGCTGGTTGCTTGAGTCATGGGTAAGGATTTAGGGCAAGTAAGTATCATGCTAGCAGCTCGAACCATAAGTAAGGATTTTAAAGGTTAGGAGGTTAAGACTTAAGTTTTAGTAGGCTCGTATTATAGATGAATGTCGGATCTAGAAACTTGATGCTACCAAGATACTATTGATCTTTAGTTCGAATGTTTTTCCTAAGAGTTATATCCTTTGTTGGGACCTATGAGTCATATATTTAACTTATCTTAAGGTTGATTTCTTTTAAGTCTTACAAATCTCCATGAAAACAAAGCAAATAGTGATCATGTTCTTAGGAAGGTTACTTCACCTAAAATAATTGTTGTTTGTAATGTGCAAAAATATGCAAAAGAATCTCTACCAACAAAAAAAAAAAAAACACTTCAGAAAAGGAAATGAAAAGTATACCATTAAGGACTCAATTGTAAGTTCATTTCCCTCGCTTCAGTGAGAAAATGAGGTTGATTTCGAAATCTCCTCTATTGCAAGTTCAAGGAGGATTTTGAGTGCTTTCCCACTTCTTTCCTCAAAATGTTTCATGATATATTCAATCAGTATTTCAATAGAGAAACTTTTTTAAAATAAGATGATGCTTCTTAAATTTAAGATTAGTTATTATTACAAAAAATGATTAAAGAATTAATGAGTTTTTGAATTATAAAAGGAAAAAAAAGTGAAAGAAAAAAAGGAAATTTTTTATGCTTAACAAATTGTTGTTGTCAAAATAAATTTGATAAAAAAACAATTAAATGACAAATATACTTATAAAAAAGTGTAAACAAGACTAAGAAATACTTCGTAGAGCAGGACTTATGGACTAAGAAATATTAACCACACGTTATACTAATCATAAAGTTCTCACGTAATCATTCTAAATCATTTAATTCTAAATTTTTTCCCCTATGCACTAACTATGCTAGAAATCCAACGGCTGGAATGCATTCTGTGTGAAAATTGTGTTTATACTTTAGAAGGGTCATTAGCATATTTCTGTTGAGATAAGAAGACAAGTTTGATATAATGAGATAATTATTGATTATTAATAATTAATTTTTAAATAATTAATCATGTAAAATTTATTTTATAATTAATAACATCATTTAATAATTAATTATTATATAATTTATTTTTGTTTGAATGACGTATAATAAAATTATTTTATATTAAATTACTAAAAAATGCATTAAAAAAAGAGTAAGCAATAGAAATTTTTATTTTTTTATTATTAAGATAAGGGTAATAATGATAAAAGAAGAAAAATGTAAAAATAATAAGATACAAATTTGAATGTTTTTCTTTTTACAATACGAATTAAAATAAAAATTATTTAAAATAAATTTTTATTTAATTAAACTTATTATCAATAATTAATTATTAAAAAATTCTAAAAATATAATCAAATATCCCTAAAAATTATTATAATAAATTATTTTACCTATAATTAATTATTAGAATTGTAATTTCCATATCAAACAATGACATTACTCGTTGATACTCCTTGGTGTTTACAAGCACATTCCAGTTACATTATGCACCTTTTGTTGAAAATATTTTCTTTTTTTTTTGGTCGTACATTTTCCTTTTTTTGCTTCCTTCCAAATGTGGTAAATGTATTCGTTTTCAAATTATTATCCTTTAAGTTCTCTCACCTTTTGTCACTCCGAGTGAATTTGATTTCCCTTTTACAGTACCTTCATCATATATCTATTTCAAAAGCTAATTAACCCAAGAAATCTCCAAATTCTAAGCATAATTAAGACAACAAATTATTTTTTTCTCGAAAATTTATCCATATACTATGGATTAATATACAGCTTAGGCTTCATACTGCATTTGGTGCTCTCTCAGTATACTATCTGGTTACAGATTTACAAACTTCAACTTAAAAGCATCCCCATACGTACCGTTACAAGTTCAACTTTTTCCCAAAATCTCCAACAAACTTATTAAGCATCCCAAACTCAACAAACTAAGCTGCAAGTCTCCCTTATTTCCAATAAAAAGCATAATCAAGGGAGATTGAATTTCAACTTTTATGTACTAATTAATAGACTTAAGAGTTCATGTTCCGCAATCAAGCTTCTTTTTTTTTTTTTTGGTCAGAAATTCAAAAATGATGATACTATGATAATAAAATTTGTTCTGGAAGTCAGGCTCCCCTCATCTCCATCTCCATCTCCCGGTGTCTCTTGATGGAATCCTGCTTCTGCAGAATCATTTGCCTGCGGAATCTCTTTATGAATAAGTCAGCCATATAGTCTATTTCGTCTTCCAATTTGAACTCCTGGCCTGCTTCTTCCTTCGAATTCTTCACCTTTTCAATCACTGAGCCATCAAAATCCAATTTCGAATCAAACAGACAGTGTGTCAGGTCCGGATATTTTTCATCTGAATCATCATGTTCATCATCACCGGCACCTTCGTACCGGTAGTAACAGCCTCCATAGTCAGAACCTTCATCTTTCCCTTCCACAAATTGGGTTTGACTTGGATTGGGAAGAGATTCATAGGAATGAGCGATATCATTGCAGATTACACTGACGTTGCTTTGTTCGCTCTCGTTTTCCTGATCTTCTAATAAAGATTCTTCCTTGAGATGAGAATGATGGCCCAGTGCAGATTGGAGCTTGTGGGAGAGAGAACTCATCAGAAACTTCTTGTTTTTCAACAGTGAGAATATAATCAGCCTGGTTCTAATGGCGTTTGTTTTGGTCTTCAAAGCCATTGTTTTTGACTTGGCCGTTGAGCTGAGAGTAGCAATTATCTGCTTAATCAACCCAGATGCTCTGTTTTTCATCCTTGTAACTTAGATATATCAAATGAAAAATTAAACAAAGAAAGGTAGAGAATTTGCAGCTTGAAACTTGAATGAAAGAGAAATATCAGAAACTGTTTGTGGGAACGCCTGAGAGAGATTGAGAGAAGGAGATATTTGTAGAGGATGGATAATATTGTACTCAGATTGCACCTTGTTTTGCTAAGGGAAAAGAAGTGTTTTGGCATGGAAAGAGTACAAAGTGGGTGCATGGGTTTATATAGGGAGAAATGAATGAGGATATATAGCAAAGAGATGAGATGGATAAAGCGATGACCAGCTGTGTTTCTATGAGAGGAGGAAACAAAGGAAGGGTGAGGATTAAGAAAAGAAAAGGCTTGAAAGTGAAAGTTGAAAGCAAACTAAAGTTGTGGGCACACACTTGTCATTGTGTGATTGGGCTTGTGAATGATTGTTTGTTAGTGTAGTGCAGAGATATAGAAAGCCAGAAGTTTTGGTGGATCTACTAAAATAAGTGAAATTATTAGTGCGGTGTTTTGCTTTTCTCATTTTTCAATTTTGATGTTTTCAGGTTTGATTTTCCTAAAAGCAGAAAAAAAAAGCCATGAAAACTGGCCTAATTTGTATATTTTTTAGATTAACACAGCCAAATTAGTTTTTATTTTGAAAGCCATAAACATAGTATCTTTGTATACAAGAAATTCTTAAATAAACATTATCTTTTAAATATAATTAGTTAAATATCCACAATATTAATTTACAAATCACATTAAATAATTTATATCAATTTTTTTTTATAAATTAATATATCTCAACGGTTGGATGATAATACTAAGAATTTATCTTTCTATAATAGGATTAGAATTCTGTATATGAATTGTAAAAAAAAAAGAAAAAGAAAAGTATGTTTATTAACAGAAGAAGATCTAAATTTCAGACGCAGCATACAAAGTTAGATTCTTTAGACCTTAGCCATTTTCATTTGGCTCTTCCAATTATTTGAATACTGTTTTTGTGGGTTTGTGGCTCTGAACTTGTGGGGACCTTTTGAAGCTTTTGAGGAAGAAGAGGAAAAAAAGAGAGATTGGTAAACCTAACCCACCAAAATATCAATGGAACAATTACTGTTCAAAATTGATAAACTTTAGCTATTGTTTTAGTCTCAAATGACAATAGTAACCATCTGCTTTTGGCAATCCCAGCTTATTTCAACAGAGAAGATGGTGGCAAAATTGACATTGCATTTAGGCATCTGTATTGTAGTAGATTCTGTTTTCACAGCAAGAAGAATCTTGATTTGCCCATTGCTTAGTGCAGTCATATTCTAACTTAAATTCAAGAAAACGAGGCTCCAAAAAGAGTTTGTCTGCAAAAATAATTGGCCGCTCACATAGTTGAGTGATGAAGGTTGAATTCTTCCACAATCATTATTGCTGTCCTTTCAAAACTTAGCCCCTAAGGTTTTACTACAGTCTTCCACATTTATCATTTTCAACTTCTCCGCTCGAGTCGCCGCTTCTTTCTGCAGTCTCCTTTCTTGTTTTTTCTTCCTAACCAAACAAAATAAATAAGGGAGGAAAAATGTGCAAGTATATTTATTTGAGAAAAAAAGGTTGTTTTTTTTTTAAAAAATTTCGTTATAAATTGAATTGATAGACTAGTAAGTTTTTCATAAGTAACTTTATAATCTTTGTATAAAGTTACAATTTTTTTTGAATGAAAATTATGAAATATTACATAAAAATTATATCTATATCAAAATCAGAAAAAAAAAAGGGGACTCACCACATATATAAATATTATTACACGCGTAGGCATGCGCACACATATTTATAGATTTGAAGGCATATTTTGATTGAGAGTTGTTTTCTTATTAAAAAATACAAATTAAAATAGGGTTAATTTGAGAAATCTTAAAACGATTATAATTGTCATCATCTTGTTTTCTGTACTCTGTTGCATTATATGCAATATTTATAGCTTAGTAGCCAAAAAAAAAAAAAAAAAAACCAAAGCTTTAAAACTCATTACCAACATCGAAGAACGTAACTTTGATTTCTTTGTATCTTCTATGCATGGAGTTTTATATTTATCTGTCATTACTACAATAATTATAGTTTAAAAAACAAAATCTTAATATACTGATGTCATGAATTCGTACCAGTATATTTAGGACCCTATCCAACAAATCATGTTTTGGCTTATTACTGTATAAGCACCAGTTAAATCACTGAACTCCCAAATACAAAAATTAAGATGAAATGTGAAAGAAGATAAAACCTTTTAAGAAACATTAAATATCATTTAAGTTAAAAGCTTACAATAAATACTTCCTTCTTTAATGTTTGATTAGTAATAGCTTATATTGCTGTATAATTTACTGTCTGAACTTATACTTGATTCAGTGATTAACGTAAACTTAGTTTGGTCTAAATAGCTTTTTCTTAAGAATTTTGATAAAAGGGAGAGCCATATATTGGACGCCAGTTACTGTTACATGCAAAACTTGGTTTGGTCCAAATAGCTTTTTCTTAAGAAATTGAAAATTACATTATAAGAATTAGATCAAGATATTATGTCAACTATTTGATGACATTTAAAGCTTAAATTATTAAAGGGGGGGGGGGGGGGGGAAGAGATGATCTGTAACAACTTTAAGGATTTGAATCACTCAAACCCTAGTTAACATGAGTGAAATCGACCACAAATATCAAGCAAATTGATCAAATTAGGTATGCTTCTTTATATATAATATAACTATGAACTTTTTCTTATTGTCATGCTTTTTTGACCTTGGACGTAGGCAGCTTCAAGAATCAAAAGCAGCAGCAACAGCTTTAGTGCAACTTGATATAAATATCTACAGATACCTCAGAGGTCGAAGACGGCTGATAGTGTAAAAGTAATAGATATTAATAGAAAACGCAAGCATGTATCTGTTTCTATTATAAACCAAAAGCTGAAGGACGACTTCACTTTGGACGTTTTGGGGGAAAATATGTGCTCATGAAGGGTGCTGTCTAGGCTGTAAAGATCAACCAAAGTTGAATAATTAAAAAACCAAACATGGATATTTTCCTCAAAAGTTTTGTCCTCCAAAGTCTCAGCACTACAAACTTACCGTGAACCAAGTGAACATAGTTGATTAGATCACAATTCCTGAGGGAGCACATAGACTTTGATACAATGTATTTTATGAGAGGTTTTTTTTTCCTTGAATATTTTATTGTATTTTGTGAGCATTTCACTGCATATTCTAATATAACAGATATTGATTTTGTAAATATAGGGCAAAATATAAATAATTCTTTTAAAGTAAGAGTTAGCGCTACGTAATCTCTCTAAAGTTTCAAATCCAATAAATAATTCTCTGAAATTTTAAAAAAACTGAAAATATTGAAATCCAAAAAAAAATATATGTAAGTTGTCAATGACTCTTTCTAACTATTTTTTACATAAATTTTAACTAATTTATGGATGTGTTTTCTTTTGAGCTAAATTATACTATTAATGAGTAATGAATCTTTAATATGTTTAAGACACGACTGAAGTTAATAACTTTTAATAAATTATTACTAAAATTCAGTTCAACTGCATTTAAAAAGGTGATGCATATATATATATATATATATATTTTCCTTTATTACTTTGAGTTTATTAAAACTAACAAAAATAATTAGAAATAGTTACAGGTTGCTCATCTGTATTTTTCTATTTCTTTAAATTAGGATTTTAACGTTTTTAATTTTTTAAAAATTTCAAGGAATTTTATAGGAGTTGAAACATTAGGAAGTTATGTGACAGTAAACTTTAGTTTAGAGGGATTATTTATATTTTAACCTTAAATTTAGGATTAATTTGTGCTTGTTAAAGACAATTCATAGACAGGTGAATTTCTAAAAGAAAAAATAACCCTAAATGTTGAGATTATCTTTCAACCACTAGGCTTTCTTTTATAATTTTGGGTTTGCCTTACTACTATACTATACATAATGGTAATTCTTTTGCCCAAGTAGGATTATCTTTCACTTGGTAGGATTAAAATCATATACCTCAAGGCCTTTTGTATTGTAGAGCTTGTTTCTTCAATTTGTAGTTTGATTGACTCTTCTTTGAAACCATCATTTCTTTCTTTTGAAATTCTTCATTAGGAGGCATGGAACACATTTCGCATTTTTGTAAATTTTCTTAAAGAATTTTCTTGACAAAATCTTCCTTTATTTCTTTTTCCTTTTTATGCTCAACACAAACACTCTTATCAATAGAAAAATAATTATCAAGATAAAAGACACTAAGAGTGTCACAAATTTTTTTGGCACTAGAGCATTTAAAAACTTTGACATAAACATTATCATTCAAATTATTATGCAAAATTTTCATAACTTTAAAGTTCAAAGCAAAATCCCTTCTATATCCATCACCACATTCACTCCTTGGTTTAAGGGTAAAATCATCTTCAATGATATCCTATGAATATAAATTAAGAGCTTGTAAAAAGCACTCCATTTTTCTTTTCCAAACTTTAAAACAAAAACCATCAAAGAATGGAGATTTATAAATATCAACGTATTCAAATATTGGAGATTTTGAAATATCAAAATTTTCTTTCAAAGAGGTGCGTTCAATGATTGCCATGAATCCTTTTGAGATAGCTAAGTCCTTTAAACGAGAGCCCATAACTCTAATACCAATTGTAGGACAAGACAACTCACACCCAAAAGGGGATGAATTGGGTGTTTTGAAAACTTTCACAATTTTTAGTGTTCTTTTTTAAAATCTCCTAAATTTGGAAAGTCATGAGATGACTTTAATTCAAACAAACCCAAGATAGTTTGATGAGATCTTTGCACAAAAGAAATAACAAATCAAAATACTTGTATAAAATAACTCATTTAACTATACGTATGCAAGGTCTCAATAAGCACATTTATAGAAGGAAATCACTTCTTTAAAGTATGCTAACATCTAGGCAAGAAGAAGAACCTTGAGACACAAAATTACTTAGCAAAATTTAATAGTAAAAACAAAGCAAGGCAAAATCTCAATCATTAACAACAGTAAAAATAAATTCAAAATATAAATGACTAGAAAATAAAGAAAGTAGGGATAGGGAGATTCAAATATATATATTTATAATGATTTTCCCTTGAAAAATAATCTTCAAGATGTACATTTACTTCCAAGCTCTCCATTAAGCTTGAATTCATTATAATATCAATCCCTCAAATTTTAAATAGGCACAAGGAGAAGCCTTTATAATGACTACTTAACCACAATAAAAAAATCTTTTGAGAAGCTCAACCACTCACTCAAAAAGAGAAAACAATGAGATCAACCACTTTTTCTAATCTAGGTAAGTTTAACCCTAGAAAATTCATATGTGTTTGAAAAATATGACAAAAATTTAAAGAACTTTGAAATTTAGATTTACAAATTAAGCTCAATAGATATAGAATCAATCAAATCTAACTTATATCAAATAAATTAGATAAAGAGTTAAAAATGACTTATGAATCATAATCGTGATTAGAATTGCGAAAGATCAGTTTATGAAGACTTTGATTTGAATTGAAGAAAATATTGTTAAATCTAATTCAAATCGCCGATAATTGTAAACAATTGGCCAATATTGAGATGTTTGTGATTAGAATTGCAAACCATAGTTGAATTTTTTATTCAAATTGTTAGTTTTTCAAACTTTTATGTCACTTGCCCTACAGTTGCAATCATGGTCATAGGCACAATTCAAAAGTTGTGATCATAATCACAAATACAAAATTTGACTTGCGATTAGAATCATGATTAGAATTGTGAAAGATCAATTTATAAAGGCTTCAATTCAAATAACAAAAAATAGTGTTAAATTTGATTTGAATTGTCAATAATTGTAAACATTCAACTAGCCTTGAGATGTTTGCGATTAAAATCACAAAACACAATTGAAATTTTGATTTGAATTGCTAGATTATGAAACCTTTTGTCACTTGCCCTATAGCTACGATCATGATCATGAGTGAAATTCAAAAGTTGCAATCATGATCGCAAATTCAAAATTTGACTTATGATCATAATCACAATCAAAATTGCCAAATCAAGTGTAATAATCGATTCGAATTACATGACCAGATTTTGAATTTAAGTTCATTTCAAAGCCTTTCAAAATCATCTTAAAGCTTATATTTCAATCAGAAAACATAATTTCAAGTCTAAGGTGAGTATATATTTTTCAGTTTTAATGTTAAAAAATAATTTTAATTGATGTCAAGATCTAACTATGTGCTTTATGTGTTTATTCATTTTGCAGATACAAGTTAATCGAGTGACTTTCAAGATATCAAAAGATTTAACACTAGTTTTAGTTTTTATTAATTTTTTAAGGATCCTTAGTAAGTGTGTTCTAATCAGATTTGATCCAAATAACTTTCTAAAATGATTAAATTGAGGTAGAAATAAATCAAGTAAAATGAGCTTAAACAAAATATTTTCAAACTATGTTTTCAAATGATCTTTCACAAATGCAAAATTTATAAAAATCATTTTTTGATTGTGTAAATTGATTCACAAATTGATTTATGTTGAGGATCTTGTGAAAAGGCATTTGAACCAATTCAGAAATTGATTCATGAAGAAAAATTTTGAAATTTTTTTTTTTTGAAGATTTGAAATTTTTTCTGAATCGATTAGGCAATTGATTCATTACCTGATCGCATAATACTATGATTTAATTCATACATTAATTTAGTGATGAACTTCTTCATGATATTTACAAATGAATCGATTTACAAATCGATCATTAATTGGTAACCGCTACGAATTGATTCAAGATCGAAAAGTTAGTTATTTTTCAAAGGTCGGTTATCACACTCTATAAATAGTCTTTACCTCATTTCAATAGATAACAGCCTTCAATTTCTCATAATTTCAAAGTGTGAAAACAGGGGGGAAAACTTGAGTTTCAACTAATCTAATTCTACCTCTTTAAATTATATTTGATTAAGGATGTTGGATCAAATTTGTGAAGTTTACATAGCTAGATAATTGAGATATTCATCTCGATTGTGGTATTGTATTCCTTTACCCTAATTCTTATTTTCTTTTGAGATTTTTAGATTGATAGGAATTAGAGATACAAAAAAAGAGGTTGATCTTCTCTTTACATTTTTTTTAGTTGTGAGGTTGATTATAACTAGTTGAAGATTGTAAAGAATTCTTAGAATATCTCTAAGTTATGAGATTAATCATAATTTGTATGAAATAAAAGAATTGTTGTATTTACGTTAGCAAGAGCCTAACTAAATCTTGTGCTCCAGGTTAGCAAGAGCCCGATTTAATTCTTATGTAATAGGTTAGAGAGAGCCAGATGTAATTCTTGTGTATGAACTGGTTGTTTAGAAGCCGAGTTAAATTCTTGTTGTTGATAATAAAAATAGTCATCCAATTGAGGATTGATCTAGTGGTATAACATTTTTGCTACAATACTGCAAATCATATTCTCTATAATACTAGTTCATTGCAATTCTATTTTTAAATTGTTTCTGCTAAAATTGTTAAACAGTTTCTATTGCACTATCATGTAATCTATTTTAATTGCTTAATTGATTCTTAATCGAATATCATATCTAATCAGTATTCTTAATTCAATCCTAATTATTCAATTAAGTTCTTGATTATCCAAAAGCTTCCAAATGCAATTTTCTTAAAAGACTTCTGCTTTACATATTAAAAAGAATCCAATCTATTTCAAAAGAGTATATATTTTTTGTTTGTTAAAAAGGGAAAGATCTAATTTTAGGGACCAACAATTGGTATTAGAGCTTTTGGCTCTTGATACTCTTTTATTCTTAAAGAGATTATAGATTCTAGTTTCACATTGTTGCCTGAATGTCCTTCTTTATATAAACCCTCTGGTTTTAGTGGACATCATTATACCTAATGGAAGCAGAAAATCAGAGACTTTATTAAAGTTACTGATATAGATATATGAGAAATTGTAGAGGATGGTTATGACCCACCTAAAATACTAGTTAATGGGATTCCACATCCTAAACCTAAATTGCTATGGACTGAAGAGGAAAGGAAGAAACACCTTTTTGCCTCCAAGGTTAAATGGATTATCTCTAACTCCCTTTTCCCTAATGAATATGAAAGGATTTCTAACTATACCACTGCTAAACAGATTTGGGATACTTTAGAAGTAGCACATGTAGGAACAACACAGGCTACCGCATCTAAAGTGCATGTTTTAGTTTTTGAATATGAAATGTTCAAAATAAAAAAAAGGTGAATTAATTAGAGACCTTATCCAAAGATTCACTACCATCACTAATCATTTGATGTTGCTTGGAAGAAAATTTGACAATGCAGATTTAGTGCACAAAATTCTGAGATATTTTATTAAAAAATGGTAGCTAAAAGTGACAGCCATTAAAGAATCACTAAAGATAGGGATACCAATAATTTAGGAGCTTTATGGAAATTTAGAAGAACATGAACCAGAGCTAAAGAGATATAGAAAAAAATAGTAATGACAAAAGGAAGAAAAATTTGGCACTTAAAGCTGCAAAGATATATGAAGATATTGAATCAGACAGCAGTGAAAGTGAAAATAAAGAAGTTAACTTAGTATCTTTAAGCAAAAATTTATAGAAAATGGTCAAAGAAAAAAGAAATAAAGATAAGAGAAAAGGTACTCCTATAAGAAGAAATTAGAATAAAAAGGAACAAAAGAATTCTTCTTATATATCAACATGTTCTAAGTATAAGAAAGATGGACACTTTAAGCCAAATTGTCCTACATATCTGAAGAAACAGATTGAAAATGAAAAGAAGAAGAGGAAACAATCCCTTAAGAAAGGAAATCTAGCTTTTTGGGATGATGAGCAAGCTAATTCTGTAGAAGAAGAGGAAGAAATAGAAGAATAAACATTTCTTTGTCTAATGGTAAAACTAGATGATGATAGTGAGGCACTTGGTAATCAATCTATCTTTTACTTTAAAGATGAGTTTAATTCTATTGATGATAATTTTAGTGATTATGAATCTAATTCTACTAATGATGATGAAATTGATGATCTATATGAAGAGTTGTATGATGCATTAAAAAAGGCTGTGAAAGGATTGAAGCATGTTAAAAATGAAAACAATAGCCTGCTTAAGAAAATCAGTCAATTGGAAAAAGAAAATAGTGATTTGAATATTCTAGCAGAAAAACTATTAAGTGAGATTAAGACATGTGATCAATGTGAAGCCTACAAATTAGAAATAGATAGCTTGTCAAAAACTTTACAAGGCTTTACAAATAGCAAGTTGAGACTTAACACCTTTTTGAATGATCAAAAAGAATTTTAGAATAGGAAAAGCTTAGGATATAAGCAACAAAAGAGAAAAAAATCAAAAAGAAACTATGCTTACATGACTCGCTTTTACTATAATCATAAAGGACATCATATTAAACATTGTTTATATAGGAATGGAATCTATATGCTAAAACCTAATGAAAAGTTATTTTGGTTACCTAAGGCAGCCATTTCTAAAATAAACTTTGCTATGACTACTAACAAAACTGGACCCAAAACCAGTTGGATACCTGCAAAACAGGTGTAAGTTTTGTTTTGCTGGTCTATGTGAGAGAAAGAGAAGCAACTCATGGTATTGGACAGCAGTTGCACTCACCACAAGATTGAAAATGTTAAATCCCCCCACTTCAGTAAACTTAGATATTTCTATCTTTTATGCTTATTTGTTTACCTTAGCAAATTCTAACTTAGACATTAAATATTCTTTTTAAGTTTTTTTTGTAGGTATTCAATATGGGATTTGAAGTATAAACTATGTTAAATTGATTGTTGTTGATAAATATATCATATGTTAATAATTTTGAAGCAAAACTATATGAAAATTGATTTTAGGACTCTCTAAATCAAATTCTGAATTGATTCAAATTTTTTCATATTTTCTGAGAGTTTCTAAATCAATTTACAAATCGATTCACAAGTAGTAAATTTACAGTATGAATCAATTTAAGCATTGATTCAACAAAATTTTCATCTTTTAGGAAGATTTCAAATTTTTGAAATTTTTTTATCAATATGAATGAATCGACGCTCAAATCAATTCAATCGATTCAAGAATTGATTCAACACCTAATGTATGGAAAAATAAATTGTTTCAGATAAGAAGTATGAAATTAGTAGATTCATTATTTCAAAGGGAGATTAAGGAGAAGTAATGTGATTTTAGATAAGTTTTTATATTGAGAAGTAATTGGATTTAAGATTTGCTATTGGAGATTAGTATCAAAATCAAGCTAAGAACAATTTGGTATTCTTAAAATCCCCTTACCCCTATTATATGATTTAGACTTTAAACCTTGTTATTTCATTTTAATGAGGCACTATTACTCTTTGATATGCCAAAAGGGGGAGAATGGTAAGATTTTAGATAAGATATCAAGGAGAGAATAAAAACTTAAGAGGAAGTAAAGTAAAAATCCTTATTTAATTTTTTTTTCATTGTATGCATATTTTGATGTTTATTTAAAATTATTTATTACCATTAAAGATTAGTAGCCTTGCTATCATATATTCTTTAATTTTTATGTTAAAAAATAATTTTAATTGATGTCACGATCTAACTATGTGCTTTGAGTGTTTATTCATTTTGTAGATGCAAGTTGATCAAGTGACATTCAAGAAATCAAGAGATCCAATACTAGTCTTAGTTTTTATTGATTTTTCTAAGATCTTTCATAAGTGTGCTCTAATCAGATTTGATCCAAATAACTTTCTAAAATGATTAAATTGAGGTAAAAATAAATCAAGTGAAATGAGCCTAAACAAAATATTTTCAAATGATCTTTCATAAGTGCAAGTTTTATAAAAATCATTTTTGACTGTGTGAATCGATTCATGTTGAGGATCTTGTGAAAATGCATTTAAATCTATTCAGAAATTGATTCATGAAGAAAAGTTTTGAAAATTTGTTTTACCGAAGGTTTGAAATTTTTCCTAAATTAATTAGGTAATTGATTCATTACCTGATCACATAATATTATGATTCGATTTATGCATTGATTCAGTAATGAACTTCTTCATGATATTCACAAGTGAATTGATTCACAAATTGATTCATTAGTTAGTAACTGCTATGAATCAATTCATAAATCGATTCAAGATCGAAAATTTAGTTATTTTTCAAAAGTTAGTTATTACACTCTATAAATGGCCTTCACCTCATTTCAACAGATAACAGTCTTAAGTTTCTCATAATTTTAAAGTGCAAAAACAGGGGGAAAAACTTGAGTTTCAACTAATCTAATTCTACCTCTTCAAATTACATTTGATTAAGGATGTTGGATCAAATCTGAGAAGATTATATAGCTAGATAATTGAGATATTCATCTCAATTGTTGTATTGTATTCCTTTATCCTAATTATTGTTTTCTTTTGAGATTTTTAGGTTGATAGAAATCGAAGATATAAAGAAAGAGGTTGATCTTCCCTTTCTTTAGTTGTGAGATTGATTATACCTAGTTGAAGATTGTAAAAAAATTCTTGGAATATCTCTAGGTTATGAGGTTGATCATAGTCTGTATGAGATAAAAGAATTGTTGTATATAGGTTAGCAAGAGCCTAGTTTAATTCTTGTATAATAGGTTAGCAAGTGCCCGATGTAATTCTTTTGTATGAACTGGTTATTTAGGAGCTTAGTTAAATTCCTCCTGTTGGTAATAAAGGTGGTCATCTAGTTGAGGATTGATTCAGTGGATGTAGATTTTATTTACGATTTCATGTGAAGTTGAACCACTTCAAAAATCCTTGTGCCTTGATTATTCTTTATTGTTCTTTATATTTCTACACATATAAGGAATTTATTAAATCATTTAAGAATAAATTAGAATGTTTTTGGTAAAATATTTCAAATGCAAAAGCATATTTCCAAGTTCAAACAATTTGATAAATCATGTAAGAACATTTGGAATATTTTTGTTGAAAATATTTTAAAAGCTTTTAAAACAAAATCTTACTGCAAATCTTTCAAAAGCAATTTAAAAAAAAAATGAGTTAAATTCAAATAATTTAATACCCTTATGTTTTATTTAAAGCAAAGTCTAAACAAGGATTTCTTCATTTAAAACCAAGACCAGGCAAGAAAATATAATAGAACAGGCTAAGAATTTGTAAGCAAAATGTAGCTCTAAATAATGAAAATTTCTATGTAGGAAGAAAGTCTAGGCCTAAAAGAAAAGATTGTACTCAATAAAGACATAAGGTATTTCTTGAAATGTCCAAACATCCAAAGTTTCAATTTTTAAGTCTTCAAAAGTTAGATCTTAACTTTCTTCTAGAGATGAGCAAGATAAAAATTACCAACGCTTACTCCAATGCTCACTTCCTCTTCTGTGAATAATCTTATAAAATAAACATAAATTTTATAATCTATATAGTTAGTTCAATTTAATTTGTCATAATGTATTATTCAAATATATAATTAACATAAATTAGTCCAAGGGCATGTATTACAATCTTATCGTATATATTCATTAATCATAATATAGCATTCCTATTAACATTTGTAAATAATTTAGTATTAAGCATATTGAATGTGATATAGCACAAAGACATGTATAGCTATTTGAATATATATATTCACCTTTTGCCATTTATCTTTATCAAAACTAATCATATAGAGCCTTGAAACTAACGATTATTGCTTAAGAAAAATCTTGATTTTTTTTATAACAAAAGTGGTTAAATTACTAAATTCACAAATATGAGAAATTAAGATTGAGATTTGAAGGAAGATAAAATCCTTTCAAAAACATCAAGTGCCGCTTGAGTCAAAAGCTTATGATACACACCTCGTTCTTTAATATTTGATTAGTAATAGCTTAGGCCTTGCTGTATAATTTGCTGTCAACACTTATACTTGATTCAGTGATTAACGTAAACTTAGTTTGGTCTAAATAGCTTTTTCTTAAGAATTTTGATAAAAGACAGAGCCATATACTGGACGCAAGTTACTATTACATACAAAACTTGAATATGATTTCTCTTACACGCAGGCTCCAAGAAAATTAGTTCCTTTCGAGATTTTGAAAGCTTTTATAGCCAGTTTTAAAATCCGAAACTTGGGACGACTCTTT
Organism: Saraca asoca; assembly: GCA_026873985.1. NCBI lineage: Eukaryota > Viridiplantae > Streptophyta > Magnoliopsida > Fabales > Fabaceae > Saraca > Saraca asoca. The sequence goes on along the minus strand of JANHAO010002970.1, from coordinate 7,401 downwards.
TTTTTTTTTTGAGTTTAAGCAAAAAAGAAGATTATATTTAATGAAGGCCTAAAGCATTACATTTAAAGCTTCAATCTTCTTAATTTTTAAAATTTGGAATAACTTTTCTTTTTTGACTTTCTTATAGAGATTGGTAAGACAAAAATTACCAACGCTTAGCTGTAATGTTTACTTCCTCTTATTTGGATAATTCTAAAAAATAAATATAAATTTTAAAATTCATATAGTTAATCTAATATAATTTATTATAATATATGATTCAAATATATAATTAAAATAAATTAGTACAAGAGCTTCCATTATAATCTTATCATAGCATAGCATTCCTATTAACAGTTGTAAATGATATAATATTAAACACATTGAATATAATATAGTATAAAGACATGCATTATTATTTGGATATATATATATATATATTTAATAATTATCATTTATTATTATCAAAACTAATCATATAGAATATTAAAGCTAATAATTATTGCATAAGAAAATTCTCGATTTTTTTTTATAATAGAAGTAGTTAAATCACTGATCCCACAAATACGAGAAATTGAGATCGAGATATGAGGGAAGACAAAATCCTTTAAGAAACATTAGATTGTCACTTGAGTCAAAAGCCTATGATACACACCTCCTTCTTTTAACATCTGATTATTAATAGCTTAGGCGTTGCTATATAATTTGCTGGCAAAACTTATACGTGATTCAGTGATCAACGTAAACTTAGTTTGGTCTAAATAGTTTTTTCTTAAGAATTTTGATAAGAGAGAGAGCCATATATTGGACGCAAGTTAATTACTGTTACATGCAAAACTTGAATATAATTTCTCTTGCACTCAAGCCCCAACAAAATGAGTTCCTTTCGAGATTTTGAAAGCTTAGATAGCCAGTTTTAAAATTTGTAACTTCAATATCTAAAGAATATATGGATCAGAGATGTGAATATTTGTCCCAAATATTAATGCAGTTGTACAAGTAAAGACGCACCTTATGCCACTATTAGAGTAATGCAAAAATTTATATCTTATTTTATATTGAAATTGAATTTTAATTAAGAAAGTGAAAGTTAAGTTATAAGAATTAGATTAAGATATTATGTCAACAATTAGATGATATTTAAAGCTCAAATTATTAAAGGGGGGAGGGAAGAGATGATCTGTAACAATTTTAAGAATTTGAATCACTCAAATCCTAGTCAACTTGCGTGAAATCGACCACAAATATCTAGCAAATTGATGAAATTAGGTATGCTTCTTTATATATCATGTAATTATGAACTTTTTCTTGTTGTCATACTTTTTTGATCTTGGAGATGTTTCAAGAATCAAAAGCAGTAGCAACAGCTTTAGTGCAACTTGATAAATATCTACAGATACCACAGAGGTCGAAGACGGCTGATGTTTTAAAAGTAATAGATATTAATAGAAAACGCATGCATGCTTCTGTTTCTACTATAAACCAAAAGCTGAAGGACGACTTCACTTTGGACGTTTTGAGTGAAAACATGTGCTCATGAAGGGTGCTGTCTAGGCTGTAAAGATCAACGAAAGCTGAATAATTAAACTACCAAACATAGATATTTTCCCCAAAAGTTTTGTCCTCCAAAGTCCAGCACTACAAACTTACTGTGAACCAAGTGAACATAGTTGATTAGACCACAATTCCTGAGGGAGCACATAGACTTTCACGCAACGTAAAATATATTTTATTAGAGTTATTTTTTCCCCAAATATTTTATTGTATTTTAAGAGCATGTTATCAGAGATTCCGATGTAACAAAAATTGATCCTGTAAATTTAGGACAAAATACAAATAATTCTTTTAAAGAAAGATTTAGTATCCCATAATCTCTCTAAAATTTCAAATCTTATAAATAGTTCCTTAAAGTTTTAAAAAAACTGAAAAAAATTAAAATCCAAATAAAAAAATAAAAAAATACATGTAAGTCATTTATGACTCTTTCTAATTATTTTTGACATAAATTTTAACCAATTTATAAATGTGTAATTTTTTTGAACTAATTATATTACCAATGAATATTGAGTTTTTAATGCATTTAGGACATAATTGAAGCCACACTTTTAATAAATTATTACTTAAATTCAATTTCATTGCATTTAGGGAGGTAAAATATATGTTTTTTTCCTTTACTACTTTGAATTTATTAAAAAAAAATTATAGTCAAAAATAGTCATAAGGAGCTCATCTATTTTTTTCTATTTCTTTAAATTAAGATCTTAACGTTTTCAATTTTTTAAAAACTTCAAGAAATTATTTATAGAATTTGAAACTTTAGGGGGTTACGTAACAATAGACTTTAGTTTAAAGGGATTCTTTATATTTTGTATTTAAATTTAGGATTAATTTGTGCCTGTTAAAGACGGTTGGATTTTTAAAAGAAAAATAACCCTAATTGTTGAGATAATCTTTCAACTAGTGCGTTTTCTTTTATAATGCATAATGGTAATCCTTTTGCCCTCAAATCAATATGTATTTCTTACACTATATATAATACAAAGGCCTTTGTTTTTTCTTCAATAAAACAAACTATATGGAGTGAACAGGAGGCTGCATGTACATGAGATATTAATTAACAACACTTTTTTTTATGCTTGACGTCGACCTTTTTCAATGAACTTTAAGGTACATGAGCTTTAAATGAACAATTGATATTTGTATGGAAGCCCAAAAGATGGAGGTTGGTCGACAAATACCATTTCGCTTAGGTTTTGGTCGCTTTCTGGTTCTCTTCTTAACAAAACAAGTAATTAGTAGAAAACAACGCATGCATGAATTAAAAAAAAACCACCACTTAAAACATGATTTCATGTTTGTGCAATCTAATCTGTAAAGATCAATCAACAAATGTCTAATTAATTTAACTTTGGATGTTTGGCGCAAAATTTTTTGAACACTCAAGAAGGACTGTTGAAATCACCTCAAGTAGTTTGTTTTTGCAGGGACAGGTCTAAAACTCTTGTTGGAAACTAAGACTGGAAGGTTAGGGAGAAATTTACATCTAACTTAATTCTACATTAATTTTTTAATAAAATTTTAATAGTAATTTAAAAAAAAATTATGGGAGCCACCTGAACCTCTGCTCCATTAAATCCATTTCCGGTTAAGAAGATATGATTGTGTAGAAATGTAAATATAGATTTAAATCCGTCATCCTAATGGGTTTCTAAAGACTTCTTGTATATGAATTTTTTAATTTTTAAGCTTGTGTTTGAAATGAGATATAGCCGGTAAATTTGTGTACTGTTGGGAAAAATACTCTACTTCTAATATTGATAGGGAATTAAATAGACAAATAAAAATAATAATGAAAATAAACACACAATTTTTAGTAGAAAATTCCTACGCTCGAAAGGAAAAATTGTGAGAGAATCAACAAAATTTCACTATTAAATTGTAATAAAATACAAACTTTAATTCTTTTTCACAAACCCAAATCCCAACTACACTTAATTTTCTCTCAAATAATTTGGTTATTGAAATTTTATTTTTTTCTCACTCCACACACATAAAAACACCAACTTTCTCCACCTAAAAGACTCATTACACACATATACACACACATTACACTTTTCCTACCATTTTGAATTTATTTAAGGATGCCACCATATCTTAAGTCAGAAGCATTAATTTCTAAAATCTTGTAGACTAATGGATCACTAAGATACAAACATGGTAAACATTTAACTTGGTATTTGACTCTTTTAACAACATTTGTATGTAAATCCGTCCATCGAGGGAGAAATTTTTTTGACCTATCATGCAAAGGTTGAAGAATATTTGATAAGTTTGAAAAAAAAATAGATGTAATTTAAACATCCAATCATTCAATAGATAATGCCATTTTCGATATCTTCTGAAAGAATAGAAACAGAGAAACTAGGACAAAAATTAGTTTTCAAATTTCTCAAAAAACCCATTTTTCAAAAACCTTAATCTAGTTAATAATAAAATAAACCAGATGAACTATCTTTCTGTAGAAATAAACTTCAAAAGAATAGAATAGCATTTCGCCACTCCAATTATTCAAAATAAAATAAAAATTTTATAAAATAAAATTCAAAATCAAATTTATTCCAAAACGCCCAATACATTTTGGAAAAGAAAACAACATATGGTAGATTTACCATATGAAAAAGATTTTTCTGAAAAATAAATCCTAACAAAAGCTCATTCTATTCAAATGAATCAAAAACTTATGAATTTGATTAGTGTTGACGTCGAAATTTGATTCGTACGGAAAGTTCCAGATTTCGGCCAATGGAGATGAGTTTTGGGATCCTATACTGCTTCCGAAGTGCGAAGAGGCAAGAGGAGAGGGAGGAGTGTGACATGGTGTTTTTAATGTGGTTCGACTAAATCCGGATGGTACCAGACCCTACGTCCATGGCGACGATTTTATTAATATGGAGAATTATTTGTACAGAGTTTTAGCTTATAATATATCGGCCTCTTCTCCTCTTCTAACAATACATCCCTATTTATAAATGAAGGAAAAGTTACATGCATTAATTACAAGCTATAGTTGCATTACATCAAGAAATAAATGAAAAAGACAGTAAAAGGCTACAATCGAGCTGTTGTAGGGTGTAGGTTGCGGGGTGGGCCCCTCTTGTCGGCTGTGGACTTGTATCTATACACGTCCGTCCTTGGTGTTACTGTACTGTGTGAGGTGTCTATCATCCTGAGCTGGAATTCCTAACTCAGGGTCATTATGGAAGGTCGCTGTAGCAAGCTCGATGCCACTGTAGTGAGGTAGCAAGCTCAAGCAGGATGGTCGACTGCTTGACAAGTTGGTCTTATGATTACCTTGCTGTATTGCTATCTGGCAGTGAGTGAGGTGAAGCTCGTTGAGTGTCTTCAATGAGTTGGACGATTTGGCCTTTGCCGAGCCTGGGTCTGTCGCGTTCTCCTGAGGCCGTTTTTGGCCTATCACATAAGCCCCCCAACTCTCGGTTTACTTTATGAATCTAGAGTTGTAAGTTTTTAGAGGCTTGATTCGTATCTTCAGTCTGTGTCCTTCCATGATCGAAGTGTCATTTCAGATGTCTTTTCATTCTGCTTTAGACCATACTTTCTTCTATTTGCCATTTTTGGTCATTGGCGTGGCATTACCGCTGATTTCGAGCTGTTGGATGAAGATTAGTCAAATGTCTTTTAGATTCTTCAATGGGTTGAGCGGGTCTTTTTATAGCCTGAGGGATTCCCTCTTTTGTCTTAAAAAAGTTTGATGAAGGAGACTGATGAGCCCCCTGCATTTTTATGTCTTGGCTTCTGACAAAGCTCATCAAGACATGAATGGCCTGTTTTAGAGTGTCGGAAGGCATAGATAGCTTATTGCATGTGGCTTTGCCACAGGACCCGTCTGGTGGGCTCATGGGGAGTCTTGTGCAGATCTCGGATTACTTCCTCCCGGTGTTGCTTGTGAGCTGTTGCCTGGTCAGTCGGCTTTTATGACTTTTTTATTTACTCTGGGTCTGGCTCAAGTAGACACGTTGGAGGAAAATAAGCAAGAGCAGCTGGAGGTTGCTGTCCTTCCTACAGGCGTGAGCTCACTGATAGGTCTTCTGCTCTTTTGTACAGGAACGGTAGTGCCAGGTCTTTGAGCTTCTTGCCTTTGTTTTTGTATTTCTTCTTCAGATGTAATTTTACCTTGTTAAGCAAGGCCTTTTCATTGTATGAGCTTTTCTTTCTTTGAATGTTGGAACATATGCTTTATGCATCATTGTATGTAAATTTATGATGATTAATAAAATCTCTTTTTGGCCAATCAGTCGTGCTTTATCTTTCTGGTTACTTAATCTGTTGTGAGTGAGAGTGGGGTCATATGCGAGCTGGGCCTGAGAAATCTCATTTGAGTCATAAGAGTTTGTCCGCATGAGAGTTACAATTTTTCATCTACGTGCTAGCTGCGGGTGCTCAGTTGCATGAAAGTTGCAATGATTTGGTTTCAGCATTCTTGCGCTGTAGTGGGTTGGTGGCCTATCATTGAATTTAAGTGCATCACCAAGGTAGGCTTTGGGGTTGTCTCACCCTCGGTCTCATTTTATTGTGGCAAGGTGATAACTCATCGCTAAGTAGGATCGCACATCCATACCACAGCAAGCTCGTTGCTCAGTTTTACAGCAAGCCTATTGCTTAGTGGGACAGTAAGCCTATTGCTCAGTCTCGCAGCAAGCTCGTTGCTCAGCCCTGTAGCAAGCTCGTTGCTCAACAAGATAGCAAGCTCATTGTTCAGTCTCACAGCAAGCTCGTTGCTCAGTGAAATAGTAAGCTCATTGCTCAGTGGTCAGGGAATTCACTCCTTTAGTCACAATTCATGGAATGTGGCTTGCTTTGGATGTATCGACGGGGTAGGCCTTATGCCGTCTCACCCCCGGATAAATCCTTACAATGAGGAAGTGAAAACTCTGTCTAGACAATGCCTTTTCTAGCCAATCAGTAACTTACATTGATTCATCATACAATAGTTTATACAACTTATCATCATTAATGATAGATGAGAGTTATAGGATTAGAATATGGTTTTGATGGAGGGCTCAGGCTCTTGGGTGGCAACTCGCTGAGCATGTTAAGTGCGTTGTCCAGGTGGTCTTGTCACATATCCTGTAGTCGACCTTTTTTGATGAGGTCTTCAATGGCGTCTTTTAGTACCCGACATTCTGAGGTGGCGTGTCCAGCCTGTTAGATTGTTCGGCTGGTCAGGGGCATTTTCGTCCAAATTGTAAAAAAAATTTAAGCTTCCAACCGAACAACCTACCCGGATCTAGCTAGGATCAAGCATAAATGAAAGCTAGGAGTGTTAAAAGACCAACCTTTGGTTCGAGTACACGGTGGAAGATGATGGTGCACGGCGGTTCAAGTCACCAAAAATCCAGTCCAAACATCCCAGCCACCACCAGAGATCCACGTCGAGGGAGGTACACCATCCAGTGCTAGTTGGCAGCTTCCAAGAAGTCAAATGGACTATCTCGCCAAAAACCTTGGCGAGCTTATCGGAGAAGACGAAGCGGTGCCTAAGAGAGTGAAACGCGTGTTTTGAGCAAAAGGACATTCGGCCTTTTTAAGGCCATACGGCCAAAACGACACCGTTTTAGTGCAATTCTTCAAAATTGCACTTTATCCCCTACAATTTCTATAAATTGTAGCCGGGCCCCTGGGGTTTAGGAAAACTCTTTTCCACCCTTTAAAACTTCGGCCACTTTTTAATTTAGTCCCTGGAAATCCAATTTCCCAATTTCAAGCATTCCTTATATTTTTTTGTTTTACGTGAGACCCAGTAGGCCCCCGAAATGTTGACAAAAGTCTAAAATGCCCTTCAAACAATTTGAAGACATTTAATAAAATTAATCTAATTAATTTTATTTGTGATTAATATCT
>JANHAO010002969.1:0-27249 GCA_026873985.1 Saraca asoca | reverse complement strand
TGATTAATTTGGAGAAATTAATCAAAATTAATTGGATTAATTTTATATGCCTTCAAATGATTTGAAAGGCATTTTGGACTTTTGCCAATATTTCAGGGGCCTACTGGGTCACACGCATAACGGAAAACAATATAGCCAAAATTTGGATATGTTTGATGTCTAAGGACCAAAATGTAATTTGTTAAAATTACAAGGACCAAAATGTAGTTTGTTGAAATTGCAGGGGCCGAAATGCAGTTTGAGGAAACTGTGAGGGCTAAAATGAAAAATGATTTTTCATTGGCACCAAAACGGCATCGTTTTAGCCAAGATATTTCCTTTTGTTTTCTGCTTTTGGAAAATAGAGAAGTAGTAGCCATTCAGTGAGAGGCCAAAAACAAGCTCCCAGGTTGATGAGACCGAATTAGGAAAAAGGAACAGAAGAATTGAAAAAGTTTCAATTTTTTTTTTGGCTCAACTTTGGTCCGATTTGAGCTCTAACGCAAGTTAGCACTTGGTATGGAGTTCTTGAGGCCATTTAAGGAAGTTTTTCAGTGTAGATCACCAGTGGAAGCAAAGCATTTGTGCTACTATGGTGACAAGCTCCTTTGGGTCATTTCTGCTATGTTCAAGCTTCTCTAAAGGTTAGTGAAGCTTCCTTTTAAGCTTATGAAGCTTTTATTACCTCACACCAACAGGATCTAACTTGTTTTGTTTAGCCAAATGAGAAAAATTTTGAAATTTTCGGCCTCCTTTGGCATGTAATGCACCGAGCAAAACCAACAGAAGCACCCTGAATTCGACTTTTCATTCTTTGGCAGAGAGATCGAGGCAATCATTCAGGCCTTTGTTGAGGGTGCAGAGGCAACCTCTCCTCCAGGCGCTGAAACTATTAGTGATCCTCCCATTTAGAGCACAAAGCAAGCTAAGGGCAATCTAGCAATGCAAAAAGTAGCTGAAGAGAAGCCTGGAGAACAAGTAATAGAAAACCTGCCTATGGCTACTACGAACTCCTCTGCTCCCCAAGATCCTTCTAGTCCTCCAACTCTATCACATATAGCACCTCTGTAACTTTGCTTTGTGTTTTCTCAATCTAATTTTCTACTTTTTGTAATTGAGACACCTTTATCTTGAATTTTTTTATCTATCAAATATTTAGACGTTTCATTAACTAATCTGCTGGTGAATTGCATAGATCTGAATGAGTCATATTAGATTGTAACGCGTGAAGTTCAAGCGTCTTCACTTTGTGAGACAGCTGGCCAGGCTGTCCTCGTAGAGCATAGTTTTTCTTTATTGAGCTTAAATAAGGTCAATTGTCGACGAAATACATTAAAGAGCATGCTGAACATAATATAAATAAAAAAAGAATTCTTTGATCCTTATTCAATTCAAAACTTTAGAGAATGTTACAAATCTACAAGGCCAAATTTGCTTTTATTGATAATATGGCCGGAGATGCTCGACATTCCATGCTCGGGGAAACTCAACTCCTTTGACGTTTGCCAGGCAATATCCCCCACTTCTCAATTTCTCTTTTATTACATATGGGCCTTCCCAATTTGGACCCAATGTCCCTTCACTAGGGTTACGACCTCCTGGCTGAATGAGGCGTAGGATGAGATCACCTACTTTGAAGCTCCAAGCTTAAACCTTTTGGTTAAAATGCCTCATGACCTGCTGTTGGTAGGTTGCGACCTTGAGATGGGCTACGTCTCTTATTTCTTCAATAAGATCAAGACTCGTAGCAAGTAGCTAGTTATTCTCCTCTAAGTTGAAAGTAGCTCTCCAGTGTGAAGTTACTTCAAACTTTGCCAGTATCATGGCCTTAGCTCCGTAGACCATCAAAAAAAGGGTCTCTCCCATGGCGCTGCAAGCTATAGTTTGCTATTCCATAGTACTTTTGGTAGCTCATCTACCCACGCCCCTTTTCTGGCTTCTAATTTTTCTTCAAGATTTATTTAATGATCTTGTTCATCGCATTAACCTATCCGTTGGCCTGAGGGTGGTCTACCATGGAAAAACTCTTCAAAATCCCAAGGTCGTTGTAAAACTCAACAAACTGCACGCTGGTGAATTGAGTCCCATTATTAATTACTATCTGTTGAAGGATGCCAAACCAGCAAATAATGTTATTCCAAATGAATTTCTTAATTTGAGAAGAAGAAATTTGGGTCAGCTCTTTTGCTTCTGCCCATTTGGTGAAATAGTCTATAGTTATCACAGTGTATTTGCAGTTTTCACAACCTGTGGGGAGAGATCCTATTAGATCGATCCCCCATATTATGAAGGGCCAAGGGCTGACCATTTGTTGCAGGCAGGCTGGAGGAGCTCAGGGAACTTTGGCAAACCTTTGGCACTTATCACATCGCTTGACGAGGTTGATTGCATCTCGTTTCATGATCAGCCAGAAAAAACCTTGCCGAAGAACCTTTTAAGCCAGTGACAGCCCTAGCATGGTTTCCACAGTGTTCGGCATAAATTTCCTCCAAGACAAGGTCGCAATCGGGACCATCAATGCACCAGAGAAGTGGGGCCGAGAAGCCCCTTCTATAAAGCATATCATCGATGATGCAATATCTAGCAGCTCGGGACTATGTGCGGTGTGCTTCTAATCTATCTTTCAGGAGTTCACCATCTTATAGGTACTTCAAGATAGGACTCATCCATGAGCCATATGCCACAACAGTTGTCATTATGACATTTTTCTGCTTGATGCTCGGAGATGGACGAGTTTCTACTGGTATTACACCCGAAAAGTCTGTGTCACTCACTACGGCCAAGCGAGCTAATGCTTCTGTATGTGTGTTTCTAGCTCAAGGGACTTAGCTGATCTTATACTTTCAAAATTTGTTGAGTAACTCCTAAGTCCTTTGTAGGTAGACATCCATTTTTGGTCCCTTTGCCTGATATTCCCCTTTTACGTGACAAATGACCAGTTGAGAGTCACTGAAGATCTTCAAATTTTTAGTTTGTACCTCATTTGCCAAACGAAGTACTACAAGCAGTGCTTATATTTTGCTTCATTATTGGTAACTCGAAATTCGAACCTTAGGGCATAGAGGATTTTATGCCCTTCTAGGCTGATTAAAAGGATTTCTATTCCTACCTTCTACTCACATAAGGACCCATCTATATAAAGCTCCCACCATGATCCTTTTAAGGTTTCCATCTCTTCCCTCATAGGTCCAATAATTCTGCTATGAAGGCAGCTAGGGCTTGTCCCTTAATCATCGACCTTGATTTGTAATGGATGTTAAATTAGGTGAGCTCAATTGCCCACTTGAGTAAGTGACTTGAGGCATTTGCCTTCTAGAGAGTCTATCTTAATGGATACTAAGTAGGAACTCAATGGTATAGGCCTGAAAGTAAGGTCACAGTTTTCTAGACATGACAACAAGATAGTAAACAAGCTTTTCTATGGGAGTATAGTTTTCTTTTGCATTTAGCAACCTCTTGCTCATGTAGTACACTTGGAGTTGTGCTCTGCTCTCTTCTTGGACAAGGGCTGGATTGATGGCATGCTGAGATACTCCTAAGTAAAGAATTAGCTTCTCACACTTTCTTGCAGTTTGGATGATAATGGAGCTTGGCCCATATACTCCTTTAAGTGCATAAAGGTAGCTTCGCACTCTTCGGTCCATTCAAAGTGTTTAGCTTTCCTTAGGACGTCAAAGAATGGTAGACATCTATCTGTTACTTTTGAAATGAATCTGCTAAGTGCCGCAACCTGGCCAATTAAGCTCTGTACGTCTTTGATCCTAGTCTGTGATCTCATATCGATGAGCGCTTTGATTTTCTCTGGGTTTGCCTCTATTCCTCTGTCGTTGACCATGAACTCAAGAAATTTTCTAGAGGCTACTTTAAACACGCACTTAAGCAGATTCAATTTCATCTGGTATTTCCTTAGGATCTGGAACATTTCATCTAGATCCTTTACATGATTCACAACCTATCTAAACTTCATAAGCATGTCATCCACATAAACCTCTATAGTCTTCCCAATCTAATCTTTGAACATTATGTTGACTAACTGTTGGTAAGTTGCTCCTGCATTTTTGAGCCCAAAGGGTATCACCTTGTAGCAGTACAATCCTCGATCCGTGATGAACGAGGTGTGTTCCTCGTCTTAAGGTTCCATGGGTATCTGATTATACCCAAAGTATGCATCCATAAAATTGAGGAGTTAATGCCCGGCCATTGTGTCAACGAGTTGGTCAATCCTCGGTAAGGGGAAGCTATCTTTGGGTAGGCCTTGTTGAGGTTTGTGAAGTCAATGCATGTCCTCCACTTTCCACTCTTCATTTTTACTAAGATAGGTTAGCTACCCAGACTAGATAGTGAGCCTCCTGAATGAATTTATTTGCCAATAGTCTGTCTACTTCCTCCTTCAGGGTGTCAGAGCGCTCAACAGTGAGTGATCTTCTTTTCTGACAAATTGACTGGTGGTAAGGATCGATATTCAGCTGATGCAACATAATTTTAGGGTCAATCCCCACCATATCCTTATGACTCCAAGTGAAGACATCTAAGTTTACTTTGAGGAGATCAGCCAGCTAGACCCATACGTCGGGGGGTAGGTTCTTTCTGAGCTTAAGGCATTTCTCATCATCTGCCTCACCTACCCTTATCTCTTTGAGCTCTTCAATTGGCTTGGTCTCCCTGTCTACTTTCAGGTCATGCGGGTCAAGATCGTGACTGATCCTGGCTGAGCTTGGAGCTCAGAGATCTTCATTAGATACCACGTCAACTTTTTTATCCTTCTCCTCGAGCTTAACAGCGTCCTCATAACATTGCTGGGTTGTGTACTACTCACCCCATATGCATCCAACTCCATTCAAGGTTGGGAATCGCACTGTCAGCATCCTAGTTGACATGACCAGATCTAAATCGTTCATCATTGATCATCCTAGCACTATGCTGTAAGTCGAAGGGTAGTCTATGATCAGGAAGTCAATTAGAACTGTAGACTAACGGTCCTTGTCTCCAGAGTGATAGGAAGTTTGACTTGCCCTGCGAATAATATCGCATTGCCAATGAAGCTAAAAAAAAGGTTCAGACAAAGGTTTGAGATCACTCTGGCTCAATCCTATCTGTTCAAAGCACCCTCTGTACATGACATTGACTAAGCTACCGGTATCCAACATGATTCTTCACACCTCAGCATTACCGACCTTGGCTCTTATGACAAAAGCATCATTATAAGGGGACTAGATTCCCCGTGTGTCGTCGTTTACAAAGGTGATGCACTCCAAAGTAGCCTTGGCTTTCTTAACAAGTCTATCAGACTCACAACCCACAGATAAAACATTGCTCACATTTCGTACATATCATTCATGCAAGTTGCGTGAGGCTCCCGCAATGTGCGGTCCTCCACGGATAGTGAAGATGGTTTTAACCACTACTATTTGCTCCTATTCAACGCTCTAGGAAGGTTGTGCTATCTACTACTAAGGTCACTAACCCGTAGGTCACACTTGTAATCTTTCAATTGACTACTCTTGATCAAGTCCTCCATTACATCTTTGAGCGACCTACATTTAGAGGTAGTGTGCCCAATGTCATTGTGGTAGGCACAAAACTTGTTGGCATCCCTATACTATGAAGGGGTCAACAAGGGCCTAAGTCAGCCAAAATTCTCCTTGTGCTTTTTTACAGCATATATCCTTTCCAGAGTATCAGACAGGATACTATAATTATCATGGCGATCTCGAGGTTCAGGTTGCTCTATCCTAGCTTTCTTAGTAGGTCAAGCACCCGCATCATCGGTCTGGCCCATTCTACTTTTACTATGGTTGGTCCTTCTCCTGTCCTCGCCAGAAGCTGAGCTATTGGCTTTGCCTTTCCATCCAGACTTTTTCGGACCAAAAGTTTTCTCCTACCGGACTTCTTTAGCAACCTGCTTATAGAATTCCCCCAGGCTCTTCACTAAGGATTTGTATATGCTTTTGTATAGTTTCTCATCTCTACGAAGTCCCACTGAAATCGCTATTAGAATGTTGTTATTAGAAGGGCTCTCCATATTACTGACCTTACATCGAAATCTCATGATATAATCCTTCAATGATTCATCCCTTCATTGGAAAATTATGGCCAAGTGGCAAGACGATGCGGGCTACTTCTTGAGGGCTCTGTATTGGTCAATAAATTTATTCTGGCATTCCTCCCAGCTGTTGATGCTGCAAGCTAGAAGACCTCATAGCACATCCCCAAGAGTAGCTGGAAAGACTTGACACTTAACCAGGGGATTGCTAGTTTGGAGGTCCATTTGGATGTTGAAAGCATCCAAATGATCGTATGGGTCACTACTTCCATTATATGGTGGGATGGCTAGAACCTTAAATCAGTGGGGGAGAGGTTTTGTCTCGATCTCTTTGGAAAGCGGAGTTCTCCCCTCATAACAACCTAAGCAGTCCTGGGTTGAGGGACATTTCTCCAACCTTTGCACCATTTGCATGAGCTCTTCAATCATCTGATCTTGAACTTCAGATCATTGATTCCTGCCACTATCATGGCCCACCTTTGAGCCATCAGTATGGTGCGAGTTCCCAGGTCACTAATTTTCATCGTGCTTGTGAGCTCGTCATCCCTTCATTTCAAGTTGTGAGCTGTAGGAGTGATTTGAATTTGCCCGTTGGGCTCCTTCTCTGGTAGGTTTCTCCTTTTGTGTTGGTACCTCTCCATGTGGCTGTCGGACCACTTTCGTGACCGGGGTGGCTTCACCTTATTTTTGTGCTCTCTGAGTGTGTACTTGAGCCAACGCCTCGACTACATTGGCAAGCCTCTTGACCATACTCTCGAGCATTTCCTAGCATTAACGTAAAGCCCATATGCCATCAGCCTCCGAAAGGATAGAGAAAGTACTTGCTAGGACTAGGTTTTCGTCTCCATGCATATTTCACCGTTGCCCTTCGTGGTCACCTGGTTGGTTAGCGCCAACATCTGAACTCTTAGTTACTTTTTCTTTTACCGTTGTGGTCGATTAGTGAGCAAACAAGAAAGCAATCTGGTCTCATCGGGCATGACAAAATGTTGACAATCGATTTTGATACTTGATCAATCAAGGATTCAGAGAACCAAATTACTATTAAGAGCGCAAGGAATGTAAGAAAATGGCGATAGCTTTAAAGGAAGAGTGGAGAGAATATGGAGAGTTTTATCGTGGTTCGGCTAAAGTCAAGATGACCCTTATGTCCATGGTGATTATATTAGCTTTGAGCGGTTGTTTTACTATACAGAGCAATAGTACATATATCTATGGCTATTTCTGCAGAGTTTCTACATGTATTTCACTATATCTTACGCAATGGCTCTCTCTCCCTATTTATAGAAGTTAGGAGGGTTACAAGTCGTAATTTATCATTGTAAAACTATGATTACATCTACATTGAGCATTAAATGCTAGACATCAAGTAATAAATACAGGACAAATCATTGTCAAACTTTGGAGGCTGATTTGTAAGTTGGTAGAGTATTCATACTGTTTGTTAGACATTAGTTGTTCCCAATTATGCCAAGAGAAGCTCGCTGTAGCCTTTACCGGTTGGAAACTTCGAACTCGCACTATATGACCTGCTATCTAGATTGAGTGACCTTGTTTTGAGTTAGGCCACGCCTTCTCCCCCTAACCCGATTCTTTGGGCCTCTACCGATCCATTCTTCCTAGCCTAAGAATGCCCGTAACAGGTTTAATATTACATCAATTTTTTTTTAATTTTTAACTCATATAAATAATATTTTCAAGTTTTCAAAAAATTAATAATATTAAAATATAAAAAAAAAATAAAAAATACATATAAATCATCTATGATTCTTTTTAAATTTTTTACATAAATTTTAATTAATTTATAGATAATTTTTTAAACTAAATTACTACTAATGGAAATTAAAATTTAATGCATTTAAAGCATGACTGAAAATAAACATTTTAAATAAATTATTGTTAAAATTTGCTCTGATTGCATTTAGGGAGATTGGATATTTTTTTCTCCCTTTATACTTTGAGTTTATTACATTAGAAAAAAGGTATAAAGGGTTAGTGCTCATTGTGTTTCTTTAAACTGGAATTTTAACATTTTTTATTTTTTGAAAACTTCAGAAAATTATTTCTAGGATTTGAAACTTCAAGGTTTTATATGATACTAGATCCTAATTTAGGAGGATTATTTGTATTTTGTCCATAATGTTATATTTAAATTTAGACTAAAATGCATGAAATCCCCTATATACTTTGAATGATGTGCATATAATCTCTTATCTTAAAAAAGGCGTATCCTACCATTTTGCATTTTAAATTATGTGCATTTTATCTATATATATATATATATATATATATCTATTTTTCACCCATAAGGATTTAACACATTTTAACCTACAAATAAAGCAGATCATAAAAAAAAAAATAGGACATGTATAAATGTTATATATTATTATTTTAATTTCTATTTAAATTTACACTTTTATAACAAAAATATTATTATTTTTAATATAAAATTAGATGAATTTTAAATTATTTTAGTTTTATAAATTATAAACATATTGCTTTATACCAAAAAAAATTGATTTAGTTAGAAGCATTTATAATAAAATAATATATCTACATAAAATGAGCCAAATCTCTATATTTCAAGAAAAAAAATCATGTATGTATTTTATTTTTTTATAATATATATTATTTATAAGTTAAAATACACTAAATCCTTTATGTCTATAGGTGAAAAATAGACGAATGTGAATAAAATACATGTAACTTAAAGTACAAATGTGTCGTTTGGTTCGCGAAATCTTTCTTATATTCTCAAGAATATTTTAAAGGAATATTAGATGCGCATATCTGGTTGAAAATTAAGAAAGATTTATCCGGAAATATTCACATTCCTAAGAATGTCTTTAGCCCAATATTACTCTAAAATATTTCTATGGAGGGATGTAGGTATCCTACGTTCCCATGATATGAAAATGTTTTAGTGATATAAAAAGATTATTTTGTCTAATCTCTCATTAAAGCTTGACTAACATTACCACATTAACCCACCACCACTATTCATTATCGTTGATCACCACCTATCACTATTAACCACCGTCAACCACTGCCCTCTATCACCCATCGTCATTGGCCATACCGTCTACCACCACCCACTGTCGTGTCTTATTACCATTATCACCTTAACTCACTACTATCCATTGTCGTTGACCACCATCTATGACTATCTATTGTTATTGGCTACCACCCACCATCACCCACAGTTATTAACCACCACCCTCTATCATTCATCACTGTTGACTATCATCCACCACCACCTATCAGTGGTCACTACCACCCACCACCATCCACTATCATTTATCACCATCCATCGTTATTGATCACTGTCTGTTACCACCCATTGCTATGAACCATTATCCACCTCCACCACCACCACCACCCAACAATGGTCACCACCGCCCACCACCATCCATTACCGTTAACTACCATCAAACGGTGGTCACCATTGCTTCCACCTATTATCATTAACCACCACCCATCATCATTAACCACCATTTACTACTACTCATTGCCCATTACCATTTATCTCCATTAACTGTTAACTTTTTTAACATTAACCACTTAATTTTTAATGAGGACATTTTTTTATAATCTAACAATATTTTTAAAAATATATAAATTAATTAAAATATAAAATTATAACATTCATGGAAATCCTTTTAATTGAACTAAATATGGTAATATAAATTTTCTGGAAATTACATTCTTAAGAATCACATTTCTAGAAAAGTTAAGATTATCGGAATATATGATTTAGTGAACCAAATGCCAGTAAAAGGTTAGTTGCATATTTTTAAAGGTCAGAAATTATATACACATGAATCAAAGTATGAGGGGATTCAATATATTTTAAATTTAAAGTAGAGTACATATTAAATATCAAGCAGAATCTCGATAGTGGGAATTAAAGAGAACTTAATTCAAATTAGCATATTATAAAGGCAGAGTTTATGAATGGTAGTTGTTTCCTAGCTTCAATGGTAGTTGAGATATAAAAAGGCTAATTTAGACACCACATAATCATAAAATTTAAAAAATACAAAAAAAATGTGTTATGATTTAGGAAGTAATTTAAGAAGTAAAGAAAAATGAATAAATAAATAAATTTTAATAAATATATCATCCAGGTAAAAAAAAAAAAAATCCTTTGAAAGTCACTAATCTAAAGTTGACATCGTGTATATAAATCCTTTTACGATTTATAATATCCAGCAAATTTTCATATAGAAAAATCCGATGAACCTTTCATTTACTTTTTATTACTTACCGAAGCTTATACATGGTACATATAAGACATTATTTTACCAATCTGAAATCACGAAGGCCGTACTAGGTAACAATTTAAACCCAGAGGAGATTAATACTCTTCACCAAACAAATAATTCGTTCATTATTGTGCTCTCGTATAAATATCATATCACTGAAAAAAAAAAAACAAAGAAATAACGTGTAAATTTCATTGTGGACCCACGACGTAAAATTCTGTTGGCTGGATTTAAAACAACGGCTGGCTTATGCAAACTGCTATTGTACAGCAGCCGCAATAAAATATCCAACTCCAAGCAGCATTTTTGCATCTGCATTTCCTTTTGTGCTAAAAGCATCCTATTTGATGTCCCAAAAAAAAAAAAAAAAAAAAGGCATCAGTGTAAACCTATGTTGCACGGACATCGACACGCGAACACGGAGACACGTGGACACGGATATAAGGACACGATATTTTCAGAAATATCGGACTATTTTTACATGATAAATGAAGTGTTAGTGTCGATAAGTGTCGGAAATGGAAACGTTTTCGACACACGGATACGGCTGCTATATGAAATGTCGGTACATCGAAGGTATAAACAAATTTATGGATGTTAGGTTATTTTACTGCCATGTTCATAGCAGCAAGGTACCAGAGACCATCATGGCTTTATCCCATATATCATACTTATATTTTGTATATCGGGTTAAAAATAGGTTTGCAAAATTTTACTTGATATACAACACAAAAATCTGTTAGCTAGAAGAAACTTCTGGGGTACCGAAGGTCTGCGTTATATGATGCCGAATGGAACTACGGTTAAACTACACATCATGTACGACTTCGGGACAAGAAGGGCTTCATCACATGTTTGAGGAGCGCAGAAGGCAGTACTGACCAGTGAGCCGCATAATTGTAACTCTCGAATGACCCCATTTTTCCATTAAGAATTAAATACTTATGCTAACATTCAGCCATCTTTCATGTTCTTCAAATGGGATGTATATAAGCTACAAAGAATCGTACACTATACACTAGAAGCAAAAGAAAAACATTCTGACTTAAGTTTCCTGCTTCTGTTCACCTTCTGGAATGGCCGTTTCTTGTAAGTCAATCCGACCTGCAAATAACCACAGCGTGTTTAGAAGTGAGGGAAAATTCCTCTTTCCCAGAGTGACACTTAGGGAAAATGGGTGCATTCAATGGGAACATAGGGAGAATTTGTGGGTCGCTCAAACTGGAAAAGGGACGCTCAATTAGTACATATATCTTACTCTCTCTTTCGAGAGAGGGGAAGGAATTTCAGGAAGTACTAGTGTTGTTTTGTTGACAGATAAATATAATCAGTGCTCTTGTTCAATTTCTGATTTTCCCGGCAGATTTCTTCTCTGTGTGGCCATGTAAGGAAAGGTTTTGTTAAGACATGTAATTCTCTTTCTATAAGATCTTAAACATGTAAATGAAGAGGGTTCCATTTCACATTATTAAGCTTCAAATGTAGTTTTGGTTATCTTAAGATACAAATGTGCAATTTTAGTCACTTCTAGAAAAATCGGTTTTGGTCCCTCTAAATATTTAACTAACTCAATTTTGGTTTTATTGTGTAAAGTCTATACTCTTATCAATGGAATTTCTAACATGACACCATGTGACTATTTTATTTCTAACTTGACAAGGCCAATTTAACCAAATGAGTGGGAAGAACTCTTTCATTGCGTCTACAAGCCATAGCTTCAATTTGGTTGCAAATGAAGAACAAGACTCTTAGCCACCGTGAAAAAAATCTTCTCAGCCCATTTGGTCAAATCCTCTTGTCACACTGCAAAGAAAACAGTCACTTGACAGCACGTTAAAAATTCCATTAATAAATGGATGAATTTTACATGGTATTACCAAAATTGAATCAATTAAATATTTAGAAGGACTGTAAGCAATTATTTAGAGGGGTAAAGTCACATTTAAATCATAGTTAATGTGCTCCACTCAATGACAGAGATGCAATAGAAAATCTTTGTGCATCTGCCATCCATGCATGTTCGAAAGTATTTTGTGCATGCAGTATAGTTTATCATACCCAACAAAGAGATTAGGGATGGGGCTTTTGATAATCCAGTTGAGCTGACATCTGTACCTGTGAAAGATTATATATTGAATTAGATGACAGTTCAAGTTCAATAAATTATTTGTTTTTTCATACAAAATGAATTTGACAAATGCCTAGGTAAAATATTGTAACCAAAAAGGTTACAGGAAGTCTTGACAAGGACAGACTCAAGCTGTTGACTTCATTAATATCTCCAATGAAAATTATATAGGTTTAAAAGCACAAAGTAAGTAAGAGTGTTCACTAAGGTTGAATTCAACAAGGAACATCACAAAGATACTCTGGTGGATTGGTCTGGATGCACAATGTTAGAAAATAAAGATATAATATATGACTGATAAGTCATTAAGTTATTTAGTTAAACCATAATATTAGAGATAAGCCTATAGTTAGATAAGTGATAAGCCTAAATAGGTCAAGAAATTATAGATCTATTAAGACTCTATTTTATATACATATCATCAATATAAATATATATGTCTAGCTCATTGTTGGGAACAACTTCATAATCTATTCTCTCTCTTCCTCTTAATATGGTATCAAAGCAGTATTATATGCCTTGAGGCCTTATGAATTATATTCCTTCCAACAATCTCAAATGGGGTTAAATTGTTGTTGTAGTTTTAACATAAATTAGTTTTGGTGAAAGAAAGGAAGAAAAAAAAAACTTATTCAATTTTGGTGCCTTCATGTGATTTGGAAGACTGTTAAGTGAAATTTGGTGTCTTCGTGTGATTTGGAGGATTGTTTGGCAAATTTTGATGCCTTCATGTGATTTGGAGAACTGTTTGGTTAATTTTGGTGTCTTCATATGATATGGAGCACTATTTGGCATGACTTGTATTTGCATAGGTCTAATTTAGTGAGGTTATCCTCAAATATGAAGTGGTGTGGATCACTAATTTGGTTGCGTGACTTGCTTTAATGTCTTGAAATTAGATTCAATGAATATAACATGGGAGCAACATGGTTTGTGATAGTATTTGTAGTTTTAATGTAATTTCAATTATAGGTATTGGTGATTTTGAAGACCAGTTAGGAAGTTCAGGAAGCGACTCAGGAAAAGCTAGCAGAAGACATTTAGAAGTTGTGTTGTTTGTGCCTTGTGTCGAGGAGAACAACTGAAAGAAGATCGAGGGAGCGACCAGGGATAGTTGGCTAAAAACTTCTAAGAGTTGTATCTACCAAGGCTTTGGCATTGTTTTTGGGGGTTTGTGAATGTTTGGTTTAGGGGGAGTTATCTGCATATTATGTTTGTCGCAAGTCGTTCATGCAATTTGAAGTTTGTTAAGTTTTTTTTATAGTTATTTTTATTATATTTTATTTTTGAAAGTTCAAAATTAATGTAACAAGCTTAAGTTTTGGAAGTTTTAGCTTGAGAGGGAGTGTAAGAAAATAAAGATATAATATATGACTGATAAGTCATTAAGTTATTTAGTTAAACTAAAATACTAGAGATAAGCCGATGATTAGATAAATGATAAGCCTATGTAGGATAAGTGATAAACCTAAATAAGTCAAGAAATTATAGATCTATTAAAACTCTATTTTATATACATATCATCAATATAAATACAAATGCCTGGCTTATTGTTGAAAACAGCTTCATAATATATTCTCTCTCTCCCTCTTAACACACAAGAACACCAAAAATGGGGGGACATTTTGAATTCATGTCCCACTATCTCTAGGTGCTATAGGCTATAGTGATTCCTAACATTTTGTTCTAGGTAGAAAAGCACAATAATTTGCCTGCTTCAATGTCCTTGTGAAAGCACTTTCCTCTGCTTTATTTCTGGGATCTATCATAATCTATATGTTGTTTCCCTCTACACACACACACATATATATGTCATGTTCAGTCACCAATTACCAAATAAACATTGATTTTGGTGGTGCTTCTGTTCCCCTTTTCCAGACGAGAATGTTGGCACTCAAGGCATGCTTCATTGAACTAGACCAGATTGATTAATCCATCTAGGTCAAGTTCAAGGAAAATTACCAAGGTATGGCCCACTAATAAATTCGATATACATAACAATCTAATATGGAAATAAGACATCGTTGGTTGAAGGAGAGAGAGAATGAAACTAACCAACCTCAATCATCACATACCTGAACTTTCAAGTGATTTAACGTCTGATTTCTTAAAAGTAAATCCTATAAAATTGGTGTCTTTGGATGTTAACATCTGCAAACAAATATCAGAAAGGAAAGTAAAATATCGTTACATTGCAAATATCTTACTCCAAAGAAAAAGAAATGGAAAATTGTTAAGGAAACTGCAAAATTTTCCTTTAGTTACAATGATGATATAAATGTTTATACTTAGGATTTCTAAAAACTATTTAAACCTCTCGCCACTAAATCCCTAATGGCGTTCAAACTGCCAAAGTCTGATGATGGCGGATAGAGCAAGTTTTAAGGGGGTTGAATTTACAAAGAATAATCCCCATCCCCAATAGGCTGAAAAACTTGAATAAAATTTCAATAATGTAGCAGACTAGCAGTAGAGAACAAACTACATTGACTAGACCTCATTTCCCCAGCAGGATATATTGTCAGCAAATGACTGAAAGAACACAAATAAAATATCAGCCATTGACAAATAATTTAGGTTACCGACCTCTTAGAACCTATACATATATAACAGGAAACAGAATTAATAAAATATTTCCACAGTTGTGTTAGATAATTTGTTGTTTGGGTGCAAAACAATGGAATTTTGTGTTCTTTTTTCAGACCTTACAAAATGGAAGTGCTTAAAAAAGAAATCAAGATAGCCAAGGAGTGAGAAATAAGTGAGAGTACGATGAAACTGCTTCTCGGCACATGAAAGAAAAAAAAAAGGATGGAGAGCATAAAGATATGACTATACGAGGATGATGTCTTCATACATGACCCAAAATTTCCATGCAAGCTCTTTTTGAGTACTTTAATAAATTTTAGCAGAAAATAAATACCTTCCGCCAAGGTCCCATATTCGCTGTTGTGGATGGTGGGCCTTCTACCTGCAAATGGACAGATTCATTAGCATTAAGTTGTGTTCATATAGTATCACAAAAGAAAGCAACATATTACCTTCAGGACTTGAACAATATCAAAAACCAAAACTTGTTAGTAAAATGCCTACAAATGATGATGATTTTGAAAGACATACTGATATATGGAAGGATATTCATTTCTAAGCTCCAAAGTTTGGTTAGATTCATTAAATTATTTCAGAGTTTGTAAGACGTTATTTTGAGCCCATATCACCATTATAATTCCAGACAAAGAATTCACAATGCACTGATTTTCACCTGCTCTAGATTTTCAATACACACATTTATGTCAACTTACTTCAGGGAACTTCTCAAAGTTTTGTGTGTCCAAGTCTCCCATGACGATAGGTTTATATGCAGCTTCCATCTCATAAAGGGCATCCCACTGGATGCATCTGAACCAGGGATGTGCCTGAAAAAAAGGTAAAGATATTTATGTTAATAGTAGACATGTGAGGATTAAGCTGGAGTTTTCAGCAGATATAACAGGTGGTTCATTTTTGTTTGAATGCATATAAAGAATAGAATAGCTTTTAACTAGGACAACCGGAGAAGAAACAAACAGTTTGTTCCTCATTTTACAATGAGCTAAGCTATCTTACAGAAGTAGAAAATGGTTACACCTAAGAGAGTTTTCACCTTTATTTCTTCAACTCCTTGGGTACCTAGTCTTGTTTCAACGTCACATAGTAAGTGACAGATCAGATCCTTGGCTTCATCTGATATTTTTGGTTCTTCAGGGAATTTGAGGCATGTTCTCCAGTTGATTATCTTACAGAATTCAGAAAGATTATGTTATTATGAAGAAATGAATAATTTTTAGAGAATATGGGAACCCCAATACTTAGAAATACCTTACGGCATGTCATCCTTGGATCATCAGAACAAAAGGGAGGATATCCAATAAGCATCTCGTACATAATTGCTCCAAGAGACCACCAATCACATTCCATTCCATATCCCTTTTTGAGCAAAACTTCAGGTGCCATATAATCAAGAGTTCCAACAGTCGAGTAAGCCTGGAGAAGTGTAAAAGTCAGAAATTAATAAACAGCATTTTTATATAGAAGTCACAGTTTGGTATAAATAAGAACTCCTCCTGCATACTCTGTTCTCCGGACCTACTATACAAAATGAAAAACTTGAGATGGTGCAGAAAAGGCAATACCAATGCACGACGATTACGTTTCCACTGTTGTAATTTCTCTTTGGGCATCAACCAAGGGGAAGTAGAATATCCTTCAGATTTGCTACTTGATTCCTGACTTGCAATATCTTCATTTTCCAACAAAATTGTTGAGTACTTATCATCAAGAGGCTTACATAAGCCAAAGTCTGAAAGCTTTAAATGGCCATTTTTATCCAGTATCAGGTTATCTGGTTTTATATCCCTACAAGAAGAATACGTTGGACTGAGCACAACCTTACATGCTTCACCTGAGAACATTTACGGACAAATAAAGGGGATAATTAAAATGTCTTAAATCTTTCTGCAGAAAAATATCCCTTGTAATTCTGTGTGTAAGATCCCACAATCCTCTCCAGCTTCAGTAATTATTATTCATGAATCATGGTCTATAAATTTTTACCTAAAAAATTCCTTCAATAAACTCATTTTGGTTATCCTGAAATATTCTTAATTTTCCTTGTTAATATCATTGGAAGACAATCTTTCAGCATATGCATGAATTGAACTAACACACGGTGTCCTGGGTCTACCTATGCTGAACTGTGTGCTAGTTTAGCTAATGAATATGCTTATCCTGAAATATCCTTTATTTTCCTTGTCTGCCAGAGTGGACAGGATTTTAGTATCTGTTAAACCAAGCCTAGTCAGCTTCTTACGGTAAAGTAGATGACAATACATTTTAAGGTTTTCCACACCCATAGATCTTTACACATAAACTAGATATGCTAGCCAGTAGAACAAAAACTATACAGTTTGACAGCAGCCATACCTATGTACATAGTTGTGTTGATGTATGGAGTGAATGGCTAGAATACTTTCAGCAATATAGAAGCGGGCAACATCTTCAGAAAGAATATCTTCTCTCATTAATAATGTCATAATGTCACCACCAGGTAAATACTCCATGATGAGATATAGGAAGTCCGAGTCTTGGAATGAGTAATGAAGCCTTACAACGCACCGACTATCAACCTCTGCCAGCAAGTTCCTCTCAGATCGAACATGCTCTACCTAAATTACATCAAGGCACTAACGATGTTATCTCCTCAATAGTTAAATCATATTAAAAGAGAAACAACTGAAAACAGGGGAAGGATGAAAATTAAGAAGAAAAAGAAGAGTTGTGCTATACTGGGTTTCTGCACCAATACACTATTTGTATATGTTCGCTTGAAGCAGGATGATTTGCAGTCAACTTGATTGAATATTAGATCAACTATAGCCCAATCAACCAAACAGGTTAAAACATTGAGCAAAAAGGCACAGTTTAGGTTTTCATAGTACAACTATTACATTCTCATACTATGAATTAGCAGAGGGATCCCAACTAGATCAATTAATATTGGAATTTAATTTAAAACTAGCAGTACAGTTGTAACGAACCAAGCCATCTTAATGTTAGTCAGTGTAAGGGGAGAAT
The DNA here is from genome assembly GCA_026873985.1 of Saraca asoca. Lineage (NCBI taxonomy): Eukaryota > Viridiplantae > Streptophyta > Magnoliopsida > Fabales > Fabaceae > Saraca > Saraca asoca. Next base: position 9,221 of record JANHAO010002969.1, on the reverse strand, counting down.
TCTTAATGAAACTAATTAAGAGGAGAAAGATAAGGTAAAAAGGACTAATGAACTTCAATTTTACAATTTCATGATAAAAGGTGTGAAGATTGCTACATTAAAATATTACATACTGCTAAAGAAACACTATGTCATATTATGTACAATATTTTAAAGCTGCTACCTGTCCGCGGCTAAGCATATCTGATTTCTTCAATTTTTTCATTGCAAAAATCTCTCCTGTACTTTTAGCGCGACATAGCCTCACCTACAGTTTGAGAGTGTTAAGAATTTACGGTGCGTCAGTGACATATAAAGTACAAGTTTATCATTCATGGCAGACAATGCGTTGAAGAATCCAAAAGAAATTCCGTAATCTATTCACTGCGTACCTCACCAAAAGCACCTTTACCAATTACTGTTAGTTGCTCAAAGTCATCAATTCCAACTTTACATCTCTGCAGCCTCATATATTCAGTCTCCCTGCGCTCCAAATTCCTGAGCATTTCCTCCTGTTCTTCGACTGATACTTGAGCTTCTTGTGCTCTCCTCTGAAGCGCTCTACGTCTGAAACAAAACAATAAGACATTAAAATTCTTAGAGTTGGATTTATGAAAACGTAGATTACAATCATCTTGCAAGCAACACATTAAGGAATAATAATCAAAGCCAAACCAAAGAAAAAAATGAGAAGAAACTAATAAGCATACCTCTCTTTACGATCCTGCAGTCCTTGAAGATAATTCTTGTAATGATTCTCAATGAATTGCTTCGCGGCAGCTGCTTTCTGTCTGGTAACGGGTGAAGAACGGGATACATCGGGCCCAGAGTCGAATTCAGTCGGATCACACTTCATGTTCAGAGCTCCAAGCCTCACAGTACCATCGTAACCGTCCATTTATGAGCCTACTCTGGAGCGAAGGTACCAAAAGCAATCCAATCAAAGAAGCGAATGTTTCAGAGATGGATGAAGAAGCTTCGGAGTCAAGGAGTTGGGAAGAGAGATCTGGGAGTATTCGTGAAAATGACACAGAGAAGGAGCTGAGCAGAGCGTTTTATAAATTACAGTGGGACCGATTCCTTGCCTTATATACAAAAGCTGTAAGCAACGAGGCCGTCTTATATGTGAGTTGTCATCTGTTGATTATTAATTTCGCTTCTTGAGACAATTAAAAGGAAAAATAGAAATTATATTGCAATTTATTCCTGGGAAATGGTGGGAATCCTTCCGAATCCTTCCTTTTATCTGACTTTAAAAGGGTGAAACACAGGATCTATTGCCGGCGGATATCCATGCATATATGATTTTCAAACACGCTCCGATATTTGTGCGTGGATGTCACGCTTGCACGTGACTTGATTCTGATTGACGGCACGGCAAGTGGAGGAGCGCAAGCTGTAGGGTGGTACGCACTCAGTGTTTGACACGGTAGGAGTAAAGGACCCTGTCAACGTTGCGGCATTCTTGATTTCATCAGAGTTCAAGACTTTGCCAGGCGCGTGGGGTTTACGCCTTCTCCGTACAAAAACACATCTGCCAATAGCCTTTCCTTTTTAGATTTCCTTACTTTGGAAAAGTGCACTAACTGTTGGCCTCCTCATTCATGGCTTAGCCATGTCAAATTAATTGCAGTCCTAGCAGAATTACCAACTATATTGTATGTGTAAAATTTTTTTTCCCCGTGATCATTAATTTCAATAATTTAATAAAGCCAATGACAAAATAAGTCATAGTAAAGTTATAATATATTTTAAAGAGAAAATTACAAAAGAAATAACTTTCAATTTGGGTGGTTGAATTTTTTTTACTTTTTAAAAACTTGAAATTGAAGTTTGAATTAAACAATATTTTGGAATTAACATATGTAGCTCACTAATTTTCTCATGATTTTTCAAATAAATAACACAATATAATTAGACATTAATTTGTCATATATTTTCTTACCAACATTTTTAACTCATTTATATGTTTTTTAAATTAGCAATGATTAAACTAAGACACATAAAATTCTAAATAAATACATGAAAATAAATTCAAAATTATCTTAAAAAATGACATAATAAATATATTATGATTCTTATTTAAAAGATTACATAGAAATTATATTATTAACAAAAATTGTTACTTTGTTGAAGGATGGACGTTAATTCTAAGGTATTTTTATATTTTAATATTCTAATTTCAAATTTTTGAAATTACTAATTTTGTAAGTAAAATCTACCCACATCTAAGTTGGAGGTCTTTTTCTGGTTTTAAATTCTCTCTTTTTCTTTTTTATTTTCTTTTTATGTTTAGAGAAAGATATATATCAAATTTTTTATGAATTTAATTGTACATAAAAAAATCTAATCTTACTGCATATAAAAAATTGTGTTTGTAGTTTTTCAAATATGAAAAAAAAAATAATAAAAGAAAAATGAGGGATTAAAAGTCCATTAGTATTATTCGAAAAAAAAGGATGCATATACAGTTTTTGTGCAATAAGACAATTTTACGCGTAGATGAATGATGCCAAAATTTATGAAAAAAAAAAAGAATAATGAAAATATAATATTTAAAGTTTTGTACGTCTATTATTCTTATTCAAAATTAGAAAAACAAAAGATTAAAGAGGATAACAAAACCGAATATGCCAATTGGATTATCTCTTTGATAGGTGGTGGCGAGTGTGTTTTGTTTTCTTAACGTAAATGATTAACTTGAAATATAAGATAACAATATTTGTTTGATAAAATGTCCTTTTTGTTTGTCGACAATGACAGGGAGCCAAGATATGATCAAATGACTGGAATCAAGCGTATCTATAATGTGATTTGATTCAAATTCTTCTTCTTGTAAAATATGATAATTATGTATTTATTTTTTAATTTAAACTTTAATTAGATGAGAATTTTAACTGAATTAGATATATTTTATTGTGATTAAATTATACTTATTTTTATGTAAATATTTTAATTTATAAATATTTATATTATATAATATTTATTCGGGATAAGAGAGATTTTTTTATTTATAATTTTCTTTAGAGATTACTTAAGATATATAATTAACTCTTATTTTTATAATAATTATTAAAAGTAAAAAATATTTATAAAATAATTTTAAATATATTTAAAATATAAATTTAAGAAGTTTTATATCATATCTTTTTTTTTCCTAATAAATTTATTCTATTCTTTATTTATAAAATAGATTAAAAATCAACCATATTAAATATTTGTGTTATTTGATTTTGAATTACATCAATATGTACCTATCTTAGCTTTAAATTTCCCAGCAACGTGTTATCTAGCGATTCAACATGTACCTTTGCCAGTTTTAAATTTCCCAACAACGTGTTATCTAGTGATTCGACGTTGATAAGTAATCACAGTGTGGTCAATGCGTGCAATTTGTCACGAAGAAGAAAGTGAACTCTTGCACCAAAAGGGAGGCAGTGACAGACACAGTTGAGTGGAGCACGTCTAATGGTTTATAGCATGCGAAATGGCATTGAACCCATGTCAAGAAGTTAGAAGGGAAAGTTACATTTATTTTTTTCTCATACTTAACATAATTAGGTTCATTATTTTTATTTTTTAAAATATATATTAATCTTTTTTATATATATACACTCACATTTTTTCTCTTTATTTTAAATATACATTTATTTTGCTTATTATAAAAAAAAATTAATATACACTTTTAAAAACAGGAGGGATATGAACGAGTATTTATCCCAATTATCAATAACTCTAATTTAACTGAGAGTGTGGTAGTGCTGTATCCAACTCAATATTAACTGGGGTTTGATCATTGTTGTTTAATGTGTCTCCTCTATTGTTTGTTTCTGGGACCTGACTCCTTCTCATGCTTTTGATTCGAAGCAATGTTGATTCTACTCTGCTCATCAAATTTACCGCTTTCTTTCCCACAAAACGCACATTAGTGACTAACAAACTGAAGCCAGCAATGCTCCCGCAAATGTAGAATAAGCCCAAGAAAGGCTGAGGGCCTAATTGCTCCTCTTTTATTTTGCCATTTGAAGACCCACAATTATTGCTCGGTAGCATATCTTCCCGTAATTTTTGTACCTCTCCGTTTTCTATGGCTTCTAGTAATGCCTTTGATATGTCAAATTCCAAATCTGAACCTACAGGGAAAACCTGCAATCATAAATGAGGGTTTATTAGTACATTTCTTAAAGAAGAGCAAGAGGCAAAGAGGGTTCAAGAAAAACCAACAAAGCCTAAGCCACCAAGCTTCAAGGGAGGTCCTGCTTTGATGTAGCCCTTACAGTATGTAGCCAGAAAGACTTCAGCCTGAGGAGCAGTTAAGAAAGCGGCTTCGATTCCCTTGTTTTCAAAAGCTCCCGGGTAATCACTTATGGAATCAAATTTTCTAATGTTATCAGGGTTAAAGCCCAGTTCATCAACCAAATAATTGACCATAAAAGATCTTTTGTTGCAGCCAACTATTGCATTTGTCCTTTTTAGTGTCTGTATGTCTGGAACAGATGGTTCCAGATGAGACACTGTCATCATTGATGTCAGGCTCGCTGTAAAACTTGCTGATAAGATTAGAATTACTACTAACCAAGGTGCAAGCACAAGTCGAGCCAAGTTGCTTTTTACTGGTTCTCCTGCTTATTGGGACGCAAGTGATTAATGAACTGAATCAGCCATGTTAATTTTATAAGAATTGTATAGAAAATCAAAGGAAATAAGTAGATTGGAGTGCTTTTTTATGAGACTTACTATGTGCGAAGAATATTATGGTGACAGAGAACCAGAGCATGGTCCCAAACCCCTTGAATTCTGAGTTATTTTCACCTTCGATAATCCATACGACAAATCCTATAAATAGGTGCATTATTGCCGTTAACATCCACATTTCTTTTGTAAAGGCGTCCATAAACATCCACATTTCTTTGGATCTATCTGGCTTTACTCTCACTATCATCGTAACACCAGAATCCACATAAGGATGTGAGAATTGCACATAATTGTACCGCTCCGCCATTATTTCTATATCTCCAATGGCTGCATGGACAACCTGTATCAGAAACACCAATTATCTTAATCAAATTAAACATCAGATTAAGACTTTGGTAACATAACGGAACCAAAACGAGAAAGAGAAATGAGATTTATGTGGATTCTATCCTTAAACAGACTGATATTACTACTTGGTTAGTCATATATCAACATTATTTTGATTGGAATTTTGTTGGAGGTAGATGAAATCACCTTCTTGGTGACTTGCTCAATCAATTCTTGATATGTGCCATTGAAGGGAATGAACTCAAACGACAAGTTATAAGGTAGGAGCCTCACAGCTGCTTTGAAGACTTTGACAGAGAAACCAGTGACATGAGGTTTATCCCGGCTCTGATCGTACTCCACGCTCACAAGCTGAGGACATGCACCCTTAGCAGGAACCCCTATCTTTAAATGCTTTTCCTTGTTAACGGAAAGCAATCCCCTGCGAACCGTTTGTAACCCAACTGGCCAATTCACTGAGCCAAAAACTCCTCCAGAGCCACCACTACTTTTGGAATCCTTTAGTTCATTGTTGACGAGGCTCTTTGACAAACCAAATATTGGTGACCAATATGACAACTCTCTGTATCCTTTTTCAAAGACATTAACTATTGAAAAGGTTGGTAATTCCTGTAACTTTCTGTTTTCCAAGTTTATATTGCCACTAAGGCCTTTAAAATTGCTGGATAAGATATTTTTCGAGAGTTGCTTGGAGGAGAAATTTCCTTGTGATTTCTTCAAGGCAAGAGAAATGGCCCAAATGGTATCATAAGCTCGAAGTGCAAAGATACTTGGCACTAAAATTTCTTCTCTGGGGTATTCTAGTCCGAATTTCCTCAGGAATTTGAACTTGAATTTTCTGAACTTGTGGCTTGTGTCAATGAAGTTGGTTTTGCATCCAAGAACGCCCTGCATGTTGAAATTAACGGAGGAATCGACAGAGTCAAGATGGCTAGCTACACTGTCTGGGATGATCCAAACTGTGCCTTTTTCCATCATTCCCATCTGGTTGGCTTTCTTAAACAGTAGAATAGCAAACTCTAAGGAAGACTGTACAATTAAGAAGACCCTATCGCTGTTATTATTTTTCAGCCTCTTGAGCTGCTCTTCTATGATGGCTTCTGGGTTTAAAAGGGAAGTCCAAGGAGGGAAAGTTATGTCTTCACCGATCTCGGAATTAACAAGTCGAAGAGAATCAGAGAGGTAAGTTAATATCTCTGAGTAAGGGGTAAAGCCATTGTTATGCTCATAAATTGCAGTCACCTTTTGACGCCTGAACTGTCCTACAATGGCTGCAGTGCAGTGTAAGTGGAAGTTAATGCCGTGAGCTACCTGAATGAAGTAGGGCAATCGAATGGGTGACGTTTGATCTGGGCTTGCAGTTGAAGTTAGAGACATGATAGGGAGGTTCTTTGAGGTTTTATCAATCTGGGGCACCAAAGCTGCTTCATTGAGATTTGTTCCTATCACAGCTTGCAATTGTTGGCTCTTTGCAAGACCTGTATCTCGATAGAAGATGAAGGAAAATATCATTAGAACATTTTACCAATCCAAGTCGGAACAAACTAAACTTTAGAAATTATTAATATTGAACGATAAAATTTCATTTTCAGTACTAAATATTAGCACTACCTTTAGGATACTGTAGCATTATATAATATATTAAAGAAAGGCAGCTATAACTCTGGAAAGATTGAGACACTGTACGTTGGCAAAGGATAATAGATTATTCTAGAATTATGAAATATATGAAGCCGATTAAAGCAAGCGACTTTAGACTATCTGCAATGGAAGAAGTTTAAGAAGAAACTTAACCTAAGCAATCCTCTTTAAAGTTGCTTGTCCATTATGAAGTAATTATAAAAATACAATTCAGTATTATAGTTGTTTGTTAAGCAACTGTATCTTAATATTAAAGTGGATCTAATTGTAAGATAAATTGAAAGAAGTGAGATAAGTTATGCGACCCATTTAAGAAATTTGATAGAGTTGTACTATTGTGAGATAAAATTGCTTGAGTTGCTTAAAGGAGTGTAAAATGATGTGACAGTATGGGATCTAATAAAAAATTAATAAACAAAACTTAAGCAACTCTTGTAAGCTTCCCCACTGCATATAATCTTATAAGCCTATAAATAGGTTTGATGTCATGTAGTGTGTAAAAGTTAAGTGACTGTACTTGAGTAAAGTGCCCAATTAAGTGTTGGTGTGTATTTAATTGAGGAGTGATTAGAGAGCACAAGTGAAATAAAGTATTTCAACACCGTGAGGTGTATAGTGAGATTTTCAAATGAGAACGTTTTAGTTTGTGTAAGTGTAAACATTATTATTGTGTATAAATGGTTTTGTTAATAAAAATTTGTTTATTTGTCATATTTAAGTGCCATTTTTCTCAACAAGTACTTCCAATTGGCTCATAAATTGCTATAAACAGAAAGAGGGAACTAGCATTAATTTATTAAACAAAATTTACCAATGGCAACATTCTGAGCTGGTTTTCCATCTGAGCTACGGATGAACTTCAAAACAAGCTTGGAACAAGTGATCAAATGATTAGCATCTTGGATTGCAATTTCCATAGCCGTCTTCTGCTCCTTACCCAAGCGTGAACTCAAGTTAATAACAGCTCCTATGTTCACAATATTGGGTTTGGAATTTAAGCAATGTTCTCCTTTTTTGTTAGCATTAGCTTTTTGAGATAGTAACAAAGGCAAAATCAGCAAAAAGAGGAAAGGAGACATGGAATTCCCACCACCCACCCTTGAAAAAGGGAAAGATTAGCCAACGAGGCAATATGATTGCTCTGACTTTGAGATTGTCTGTGTAGAAGAATAATGGTTTATAAATCACCAAACTTCATTGGAGCTGCTTGAAGAGGTCTTGAGGATTACGTCATTGGGCATTAAAGTCAGAGTCTGCGAGGTTTTTATTTTGGGTGATTACAATCGGTTCACCTACTATGAAAGTCCCTCCCCCTAAGCAGATACTATCAGTTGCCATTTTTATTTTGGGCGATTACAATCGGTTCACTTACTTTGAAAGTCCTCCCCCTAAGCAGATACTATCAATTGCCTTTGAATAGTATAGTCAGTTTGGCAGTTAGCGGATCATTTCAGTGGATTTCTAGTAGTTTTTGACTTTGAATTTGTCTTAACCTTCCTTTACGTCAATGCTTTCTGTTATAAACATTGTTTTATTAGTCGCCAATCTAATCAAATATCTAGGCACTAAAGTTCCGAGGAAACTTAGTCTTCATTTAATAATATGTAAGGAATTCAAACAATATATTCTATGATCCAAAAGCTCCGAAGCGAAGGGGAAAGAAATGAGTAATTGCACTTTAGGTTTGACTTTTGTAAATTATGAAGAACATCATCAACTGAAGAAGTGTTGGTTGGACTCACATTTTTATTTTTTTTCTAATTATTTAGAATGATACTTCGGGTGTAGAATTTAGGCTGCTTATTTCGTTTTATTTTATTGATTAAATTAATTACACATCTTCAATCCAACTGCAAAGGGTTGTACTCCTACATTACTAGTCATAACATTTGTGGAAATTAGAATATTATGTTAAAGGTAACAAACATGTGTTTGATTCAATCTACTTTTTCAATAACTAGCAGCCTTGAAAAAACATAACAAAAGCGAAACCAGGCTTGACTTCTTTGCCCACATCCAAAAGACATCGTTATGATGTATTAGACATGCTCATGGACCAAATAAGTCAAGTTTGGATCAAAGTTCATGGGATATAATGGACTTTGAGTCTAATTCCAAATGTAAGCTTAATAATTTTAAGTCCATTTATAAATTAGGGCCTAGGCCATGAGTATGGATAAAATTCAAATTTAAGCTCATGTGCCTAATAACATGAACTCCTTATTCACTAAAAACAATACAGAAGAAAATGATGAACTAATTAAGTGCAAAATATAATTAGATATGCAAAGTAGTAAAATAATATTTTTTTATATTTTATTTTAATAAAAATAAAAATAAAAATTTTATTTTAATTATTGTAGACAATAACATTTATTTTAGATTCTAATTTTATTTTTTGATACACTTAATAAGAGTTAATATTAATAAAGTAATTCAAATATATATAAAGAAACATAAGTTTTATTATTTTTATAGATTTCCTAATAATTTCTCATCAATATAATACAATCAACTAACAATTTCATATTCTTCATATAATAATTTACAAATATTAT
>JANHAO010002968.1:0-27348 GCA_026873985.1 Saraca asoca | reverse complement strand
ACTCTTACAATCCTATAACCCTTTATAGGATTGATCAAATGGACTTCTCACCATGGGCTTCATCTTAATTATGCATAGATCATAACTATAAACATAATATGCAATATAAGATGAATATTCAACCTTTAGTATCCAAATCCACAGGCTGTTTAGTCATAGATGCAATAGAACCCAATTAAATTGACTTTAGGGCACCTATATACAACTAACAAGTTTCTGGTAGCATTAGGTTAGCACATTTTTCTTCATTTTTCTCTGCATTTTTGTGCCTCCATGGAAGGTTAAGTTGTAACCAATCTAAGGGACTGTAACTTGAAAGATTAATACTGAGATCATGGTATTTATTTCTGTATTCAAATTGCTGGCCTTTTCTCTTCCTTTCCTCTTTGTTTTTATTGTGATATCTGATTTGAATGGATCCATTTAATTTAGATATTAATATGGTTATTAAGATCTTGATAATTACTTGTAGAAGAGAATAGGAAAACTAAGTAATGCATTGAGATTTTAATGGATTATTTGTGGCTGAGTTTTGCATAAAACTCATTAATCATTTCAGGGATCCTTGTTATGATTATCAACAATTGAATGAATATTTAGTAATTTAGGATGCATTAATCTCAAGTTGATTCCCTTGACTGGTTGCTTTGTTTATCTTTGTTTTCATTTTCTGCATGTTAGTGTAGTTTTTTGTTAGATTAGTTTCTGCCAACCCCCTTATTTCCAGCTCTTAATTGATTGATATCATCTAACAAATGATCTTTGGGTTCAACATGGGCTTGCCATATACTACAAGTAGTTAGGTAACTCAGTTTTATAAATTTCTAATTTGATCGATGTCGACAACCGCGCATCATGCCCCACCAGTTGAAGGCTCACTAGGTTTTTCCAGGTCATATAACCTAGCACATTTCAAATATTAAAAGCTTGGCCAAATTCAAATAGTTGTTAAATAAAGTGAAATTATATACAACAATTGCAATGTTTGGTGACATGTTTGAAATAAAATCTATTTATGTGTATGTCTAAATATCAAATAGGTAGAAAAACTCTATTATAAGCTATTATAAGTTAGACCCACCTAAAATTTAGAGGTTTTTTGTCACACTTCAACTTGTAAGCTATTAATTGGCATTGTTGCTTGCAATTATAAATAGAAAACAATTGTAAATTTGAACCTATGATTAAACCTATTTTGATAAATATTAATACTCAGTTAATCTAAACCTATGATGAAAATCATGTTAATAAATACCTACAATAATCATGAGTAGGCTAGTTAATAAGAGCACAAAGTTTCCTTGTTTAAGAACAAAATAAATAATTATTCATTACTTAGAAGATGTGCAAAAAGTTATCAAAGTTTACAAGCATGTAGGAGTAAATATCATAATGTTCACTCATAACTAAACTATTACCTTGATTAGCTCATTTGCCCTAGATGTTGGCTTAAATTTTGCCTTCATCATCTCAAATAAGCCTCAATTCATACTCTCCAGCCATTGTCATGTATCTCAACTATGGAAAAGCTTGATACCCACTTTTCTCTATAATCTTCAAATATCTTGCTTGTAAAATCATGACATTAATTTTGTGATTACCATCTTGATTTAATTCATCAATTCTTGAAAAAATTAACACCTCAGAATATGTGGTGAACCTAACATTGATTATTTTCTACACAAATATTAAAACATCAGGTGTTTGTGGATGTCATTTAAAATTCCAAATGGATTGGTCCCATGCAATGGAAAATAGTTCTTATAGTTCTTATAAATTCCATTCAAACAAACTACTCAAACAAAACCATGAATCATAGTAGATTGTATAGTTGACCTTTTTATGATGTCAAGTTTCTTCTCCTCAAGATGATCATTTTCTTATAAAATGTTAGTATTATAAGAAGTGTGAGTGGGTTTTTGACAACCAACTAAACTTTGGAGACATATTCTAACTTTAAGAAATTCTTCTAGTTTGCTACTTCACAACCTAAATCCATTGAAGTGAAGAAAATGATTTTCAATACTCTACACAGAATAGAAGTTTCAATCATACACTACAATAGGCAAATTCCAAATGGATAGGAAGGAAAAGGTGAAGAATATAGAAGTGTTTTAATTGACTACATAGCAAGTTTAAAATTCAAAGTACTCAGGTTTAGTGTCTGAGATATTCAGTGTATGTAAAGGCTAAGGCTCCCTCGATATGAAGTGGATATTCAATAATAAGTAATGTTTCTGAAAAAAATAAAGAAAAATTTTTTTAAAAAAAATGCTTATCCACTTATTGAACCACCTATAAATTCTAACTTCACATAAATCCAAGATATATTGAACATGATGCTAAACATATATATCCATATCCCTATAGATTAAATCTAATGCAGGAAAAACATCAAAATTTAAACATTAAAGCATAATCCACTAGGGTTTTTGCTCAAATTCTGATTTCTTAACTTGAGCAATGCAAACGTAAGCTAATTATGTAGTTGAAATTTGGTTTTTTTAATATAAATAAAGCTACAATTTTGATTAGCAATTCCAAAAATAGGTAAGGCTAATCCACATATTGCAGAATGGGAGAGTTAGGACATACCTAGTGACAAAAATTGGAGTTGTAGAAAGCGTTGAATATGAAGAACAAATTGGAACATCGATGACTTTGCTTCACTGGTGGGCAGCCGGTAGAATTCCATGGATTAGCCCTGTTAGGTTTGCTTTTGGGGACAAACAAACAAAGTCATAAGCAGCTTCTAAGCTTCATTTGTATTAGACCAACCATATAGGTCATACAATGCATTAAGCTGAATGACGCCATTTGGCCACTATTCAGTTCTTTATGGTTTTAATTGGTTAAAAATTCTACAATCCAAAACTGACTAATAACCCAAAATTTTGCAATAATCTTCAACCGAAACAACCCAATTTCAAATTTGATTGCCCCTACTCACCAAAAATTAGTTTATTTTGATCTATTTTTGTTGGGTTACTCAACACTGCCTAGCCTTACAAATGGTTAGGACCAGGGTAATTAATCTGAAGTAGATTTTGCCACAATCCAAAGTAACCCCTAGTTATCAAATGGATGATCTAAGACGAACGATCCAAGTTAAGTGAGGAAATAGTCATTGAACAAGGGCAAAGACTTAGGCCCACGTTGAACGATCAATGACACTTGGTCGATCTATTGATTGATTCACTTGGAACATAGAATTGACTACCAAAAGACCTGAATAAATCAACCTCCTAATCATCACACAACAATTGGTGTGACCTAGGACATATACAAATAATGTGATCACAATAACTACTAGCGAGAATCTTGCTTACACTACCAGTATGTCAGAGACATATGACCCTTCATCATTTGTTTAGAAGAATGATGATTGGCACACTTGATACCTATATAAACGAATAGGTATCTCATTTTCAAACCATCTTCTTCACACTTACTGAAACTCTACTTGAGAACTAATTTAAGCATTGGAATGTGCTCAGTGGACCACTTTTGTCGTGTGTAATTGACTTTGTTATGTGTGTAAATCATCTCTTCTCTGGTTCTCACTCTCCCGATCATTCTTTCTCAGAGGAAGAATTTCAAGATCCAACATTTTCCTTTAGGGTTTAGCATATGCATGCCAATCATATTAAGAGATGAGAGAACCCTATGTATCGTCTAAGACCAAAATTTGAAAATTAAAATTGTTGGATTATAAAAAAAGACAACCATTTTCCCTTTTAAGAAATTTTAAAAATAAGGTAAGTTGTTTCACCTCAAAATTAGAGTATATCACTAGTTTCTTTCAAAATTTATAACAATAACAAAGAAAAGAAAAGAAAATGAATTGTCACTTACTTAACATTTATCCTTGTGTCACAACCTATGCTACTCAAAAACAAATATTTTATTTTTATCTATCAAGATAATAAATTTTCTCAACTTTAGAAAAATATTATATTTTATTAATTTATTCTTTATTAAAATTAATTATATGTAAATGATTGATCATTTATTAAGATAATAAAAATAAAATTTTAAAAAATAATAAAAATATTACTAATTTTTTAAATGAAAAAGGAATAAAGTGAAATTTATTGTTAAAATAATAATACGAGGGAAATAAAGAAAAAGATATACGATAGTTAATATGGAGAATACAAATAATGTCATGGTTGCCAAGCACACTGGCCAATGGCGCGGAGCAGAGAAAAGATGGGAAGACGTGATTGGAGCACATGGCTTCAAATTCTGTTCACAAGTCGGCTGCTTAAAAAAAATTCCAAAGTAAGATTAGATTCTAACCCCACCTTCTATCTTTTAAGTCTTAGCATGCTTACATGATCGAAAAACTAAAAAGGAGGAGTTTACTTGCTTTGCTTGAATTTGAAATCGGTAATTATATATATATATATATATATATATATTAAGTTTAATTCCTATAGCCTCATATAAGGTATCTTTTAAAATAAGTCTGAAAGAAATTTTTTTCTTTTTTTAAAAAAATTAAACATGAATAATATATTTTTAACTCATTTGTACAAATAAATAACCTAAGATGTACACAAAAGAACACTATCAATGATATATCATTAATAATAATAATAATAATAATAATAATAATAAAATGAAAAATTAGTTTATTGCAACTTTTTTTTTTTTGTATTTCAGAAATTGGTTCATCCTTCGATATTTTTTACAGGTACAAATTAATTTAAAATTCTTTAAGATTTATCATTATTTTAATGACTTCTCTATTAAAATTTTTTATTAAAATTAAGAAAAATGTTTGAAAATTATTATTAGGAGAATTTAAACTCAAAACTTGAAGACCAAAAATTTGAAGTGTGACGAGTTCTGAATGATTAGACTGCAGATTGCAATTTGCAAATTGGAAACAAAATAGAATTGAAAATTGTTGGCCAGTTCCCAACATTTATGAGGATTAGGGTTTATCTTTTAAGCCATTTCCCCTTGTCATAACATATATAATGGAATATAATGCTCCAATTAATCAATTACTTGACAAGCACAGCAAACCCCAACCACACGATGTAGAGAGCATCTTCAATTTTAAGTTGAAGATCGATGTGTGATGGATATTAATGAATATGACTTATCCTTGATCCTTTCAGATTACAAGATGTGAGGCCAAGTTGCAAACACTGTTGAAGGGAATAAGAACAATGTGGTCCTAGTTGTGACAAATTTCATGGCTGCCTCAATATGGATTGCCCTAGGACGCCACGTATTTGGATTATATTGAAATGTTCACCATCTTTTATCAATTGACCTGATCTTGATGATGGCCAATACCCTTCTACTTGCCGAAAGTGGTACGACATGTAGGATCAATATAGGACGTGCAAATCCAAAGGTTGTGCTCTTTACCTGCAATTAGGGTCACCTTACCCTAAAAGCAAAAGAAAGAAGATTAGAAGATGCTTATCATGATGATGGATGAGATCAATGCGGGTAGGCTTTCTTTATCAAGGAACATGTTTCATTTTTTCTGCCAAGGCTGTTGAAACACTTGGAATTAGCATGCGTGTATGTACAATATCCACTCTCAACCAAAAAGGGAAAGTCTAGAAAACGTTATGCTCACATGCTTCTTCTCTATTGGGAAATCGTTTCTTGCCCTTTGTGTAGCCCACCCGGCCCGTATCATCATTATCACTACTGTCATTGCACAAAATTCAAATAGGTATAGTATTGTATCTGTCAACTTTCACTAGTCCACGTAAATCACAATAAAACTGTAATTGCAATGCATATAATGCAAACTCTTATCAAATTTATTAAAGTTAGGTTTTTTTTTTTTTAACACAAGCATTTCACAATTCATCAATCTCTTTTGATTGCATAAATTTTAATTTTAAAGATGATTAATTTTAAATATATATTTTCTTTGTTTAATTTATGTATTCAGTGAAATTCAATAATTTTATTAAATATAAATTCATATATAATAATTAATTAAAAAAACAAACGAGTATATTCATTCACCTGACCAATGGAAATTGTTCATGTTTATCTAAATTATGCAAGTATCAAATCTGATAATGATATTAGTACTCAATGGGGATTGTGGGAGGGGGACGACACCCCACACAGACCACGCACTTGTAGTGATTGGTTCGAACATCAACGTCAATGATTTACTTTGCATCAATAATGTTTAAACTAATATAAAGCATAAAGCATCTATACTTTAAACTGCTTTAACGCAGCATTGGATCTTTTTGTGGTCTTCTGTTCATGAGGCTGTGTACAGCTTTAATTGGTCAATTAACTCGTAATGAAAAACAATTCTTCCGTCTTTTCCTTTATCTCTTTAATTAAAAGAAAGAGAACCTGCCATTATAGTACCATGTGTTGAGCTTCGATTCGATCCGCAGCAGCAGCAGCATATTACTATGTGTAAAACAACGGCACCATGATTAATACTCTTTCTAGATGGACAATATCGTTCCTTTACTTTGTTATGCCATCATAATTTACAGCAAATACCTGTCTAGCTATCTCATCGACTTCTGTCACTTAGAATCCATACAACAGAGAGTTTTCATTTTCTAAAATGTCAATATATTCGTTTTAATTGCTTAGCACTTAATCATCAGTTCCGTGGGTACTTACAATTTGTACCTGGAGATAAGATCTTGGTTTGATTGAGGGGTATAATTGCTATGGATGTCTTTGATTTTTATGCACAATCACCTACTGATTAATTGTTACCCAGTAATAACTATTTGACTCTTAAGAGCTTCTACAATTTTTTGTTGTATTCAATTGCAATAATATACACAATATTTATTTACATGTTACATTTTTGCAAGCTATATCTGGTTATGTTAGTTTTTGGTTAAGTAATTTGGAGTTTGTTGAATTTGTGTTCTTTTTATGTGAGGTTAAAAGTTTTGTTTATCTGACAAGCTAAATCTAGATAAGATTGAGCAAGAAAGGAGTATTAGAATAAAGGGTATACAAATCATTGTGTATTTTATTACCTCTATTAGGTTTAAGGTTATATATTTTGTGTTTACTTTTGGTTTTGCAACCGTATTTTATTGTAATTTTAAATTGTAATGTCAATATTTTTTTCATTTATCTGTAGCAATTATCAAAATATAATTATAATCACAATTATGACTGTAACTTCTAATCTAACTAATCTAATCCTTGATGATTTTCTTATATGGATTGGGATTGCCCAGTTGATAGAATTAGAGTCACAAGATGACTAGGCAACAACTAACAACAAAATGAGTGTGTGGTTGGGTTTGTTGCATAATCATAAAGATAAAGTTTCTCTAGAATTCATTTTCTTTTTTTTTTTAATGTTTAAAAAATTAGAGAAGGGGGTCAAAGAAAGATAAACCCCACATTTATTCCCCTCACATCATACATGATGCAAATTAATGTTCTCTCTTTCTGCCTCTATAAATCCCTGTATTTCCCCTTCTCTTCCTCACACAACAACACATTAATTTCAAAATCTGTTCCGCAGAAATGGAACAGTTCTTAATTTGGTCAAAGAAAGAGGGAACAAGGGTTTGGTAATTCTCCACCTAAACCCTAACCCTTTTAAAAATGAGGGTTAGTTAATTAGTCTGTTTCAGTTGCAGATTCAAGGGTAATTAGGGAGGTGACAGAAGAGAGTGAGCACACATGGTACTTTCCTGCATGGTGACGTTCATGCTTGAAGCTATGCGTGCTCACTCTCTCTCTGTCACCCGACCATCTCTCTTCTCTTCTGCCCCCTCTCTCTATATCTATCTATCTATATATTCTGCTGCCTGTTTGTGATTCTTTTAGCTTTCCTGGTTTTTCTTTTCTATGCTACCCCTAACCCTAGCCAATTGAGAAAAAATTTACTTTGCTGGAAGTTAGAAGTTGTATATTTTCTATATTGCTTGAAGTATGTTAACTGAGCTGTAGTATTCGGATATTGATTTTAAATTATGATTGTGATTGCAACTGTAATTATATTGCATTGTGATATTTGCAATTGCAGAAGAATGCAAGAGTTCTAATGCAAAATTGTAATAAATTGTAGGCCTCTTTAGTAGTCTTTGAGGCAAATATGTGTATGGAGAAATAATAGTCTCCTATTTCAACTGGTTTTCTCTAGCTCCAATTGATGAAATCTGATCTTATACTTTCAGTTGCCTTTCAGAAAGGGGTTTGCGATTTTGTTTACTCCGGTAGTGTATCTAAGGACCTAGGTTTCGTTTTGCCATTTTAGGAAAGTATGATTTTCCTTTCTTATTTGTTTTTGCTATATGCACCGTCTATTCGAGAAGGGATGAAGGAAAAATTAATGTGAAAGAAATGAATACAATACATATTACATATATCGATCTTAGGGTTTTGACTTTTGAGTTCAATTTCATAGTCAGGAAGAAAATCGAACCACAAAAGGGATGATTTTGCTTCTCCATCAGGACTACAATTCATATCTCTTTCAAAAAATTGATTTTCAAGGTCCAACAGATTAGGTTAAGTTTATTTAATTGATTGAGCCAATTGATGTTATAAGAAGGGTATCCCTAAACTTCTATTTTCCCCAGAAAAATAAATAAATAGATAAATAAATAAAGAAGAAGAAGAAGAAGGGTATCCCTAATTTTTTTATTGCCGTGTTCCATTAAGGCTGTCTAATTATAGGAAAAGAGTAATGTAAG
The DNA here is from genome assembly GCA_026873985.1 of Saraca asoca. NCBI lineage: Eukaryota > Viridiplantae > Streptophyta > Magnoliopsida > Fabales > Fabaceae > Saraca > Saraca asoca. The sequence continues at coordinate 18,664 of JANHAO010002968.1, read as the reverse complement.
GACTATTCATTATATCCTTTCAAGATTCTCTTGGGTTTTACATAGTATGAGATCAGGTATAATATTTCAACTGTTAGCCTTGAGTTGCTATTCTGCTCGAATGTATTAATTTACTACTTTACCGCAATGCAGAAATCTTAAAATGGTGGCATCATGGCATACATATGCTTTATTAATATTTCATCAAGATTCAAGACATCTTTTGCTTTCGCCACAAGTCATAAACAAGCATGCATATTGAAGAGTTCTCTACCAATTATTCAAATTTCTCAGGCCAAAGCCGTCAAAGTTTCAATGGTGGCAGGAAACAAAAGGATATATATTTTCTCTTTGGTTTAGGGTTGTTTTGTGGTTTATTTTCTTAATTTGATCTGTACTGTCGCCAATAGAAAACGACTTTCATGTAGAAGTTTGTAGAAATGAGTGACTTATGATGTATGTGTTTGCATACAATTGTTTATGTAAAAGGGCTTTCATGTAGACATATTGACAGGAAAGTTGGATGAGCACAGTATGTGCCGTATCATTTAGGGTTTAATTAGAAAGAGAGACCACCAAAAGAGTTGAAGGGAAAAAGGAAAATTTCTACAATGTATCTAGGTTTGCTGCAAGTTTTGATACGTCATCAATTTGGATTCAGTGGATCTACTCCCTTCCATCTCCCTCGTATTTATTCCAAATGAGAAACACTTACCAATATATATATATATATATATATATATAACTTTTGAAGTTAGGAGTTTGGAAACAAATTTTTGTAGTATTTATGTGTTTGTATAATAGTTTTCGAATTTGGATTGGTCTTTTCAAATATTAAAAAATTATTTATTCTTTTCAAATTTTTTTTTCACTTCTCTTTGAAGATAAAATTTCTTGCTCTGCCATGATAGAATAATTGTGAGTTTGATAATTTCCAAAATAAACAAAAATTCCAACTTAATATGCTAACGCTACACTTTTTCCTTTTTCTTAGCATTATTTTTGTAACCTTCTTTTCTCTTTTATGAAAGAAGTGCCAAATCTTTTTATCAATTGGTAGCAGTGTTTTCTGGTCCACTAAGTGACGGAACCCTTGTGAACTCCCAAATTATATTAACACACCAATTTTAGATGCAGCTATGAAACTATTCATGAATTGTATAAGGGAGAAAATAGTCAGAAATTGTTATGAATATGGTCATTTTTCGGTGACCATATATGAATAAATTAGAACCGCATTCCAAATGGATGTTTTATTTCTATCTTTTTTAATAGTTTGTGAACTATACAGTAAATTTCAATTATTTTATGAGAAGATGTGAGAATAAGAGAGAAAATTAGGATGTTAAAGTAACAAAATTCATCATTTATACAGTAAAGAAAAAACTTTGGTATATATCTACTTCCTTTTTATGTTGTGGTTTTTATGGTCGAATGTTTTAAGTATAATCTATGTTTATATATAAAGATATTTTCTCATCTATCACTATAATAATACATTTTACCATATCTTATATTTTAAACCCGTGGAGTATCAAATTAGAGTGCTTCTTTCTTATTATTTATATAACATAATAAGGACAGTATTTAAGCAAATTAAAGGAATAGCATCGTAATTAAAGGAATGCCACCAAAATTGGCAGTTAGTGTGCCGCCATGAATAAGACCTGCACTAACATTAAGACCTTACGTTTGTATTATCATCAACGTTGATAGGTTAAAAAAGTAAAAATGAAGAATCGAATATGGGGTGAAGAGAAACTGGGACTGCGAGTGCTCAATTAAATATCTGTTGCTAGTTGAAAGTGTAAGTGGTCCTTGTTTCATTTTATGCATTTATTCATGCCATGCTTTAACTTGTATGGAGGAAGGGTCAGAGGTAATTTCTTTTATAATCTGCTTGGAGTAAAGAAATGAAAACAAAAAAAATTGATGTTTTTTCTGATTAAATTTCAGTATGGCAGTGTTCATAAATTTTATAATTTGTTCAGTTGAATTTTCAATTCTGGATAATAAAAAGAAAGCAAAGTCCATTACCATATAAACTAATATTATTAATAAGAACATTGTTATCTATATAAATGATTTGATCCCATCTCAGTGGATAAACAACAACTTCCACTACAATTTCATTTATCTCAGTAGATTTTGAGTGGTTCAATCTTGCTGAGGAGCAGAAAGTAAGGATGCCCAATTATAATTTATGAGTTATGCTTAACACGGAATTAACATTTTTATAAGATAAGTATTCTTATAAATTTTTGTGAAAATTATTCATATTTTTTATAATTTATTTATTAAAGAGTTATTTTCATTTCTCCTCTTGAGATTTGAGAAATTATTATTTTCTCCCCTAATATTTGAGGAAACATCAAAATACCTCTTACTATTTGAGCTATTATCATTTTCCCCATTGACATTTGAAAAATCTATCATTTTCTCCCTCGATGTTTGAAGAAACATCAAAATACCCCTTACTGTTAAAATCTTTTTTTTATTTCATTTTTTATTTTTTTAAAAAAATTAGAAAAAGAGAAAAAAATAAAAAAAAAAATAAAAGAAAAAAGTTTTAAAAATAAAAAAGAAAGAAATAAAGTTTGTGTAAAATAATTAGATAATATGTCACAATTAATTATGTTATATATTGACTATAATTTCAATAAAAAATAATAAAAAATTTCTTTATTTTTTTATTTTTTTTTAATTTTTGTAAATTTTTTTGTTAAAATTTTTTAATTTTTTTCTTTTTTATTTCATTTTTTTAATAAGACTGTGGCTACTGCTGGAAGCAACGAGCAGATAAAACGACGAACTGAAAGAGGAAGTAACAAGCAGGATGTAAAGGAAAAATATAACCCATATATTAAAGAAAAAACTGATCTTATCTTATACTCTTTGCCAGAAAACGTATTATTTTCATGAGTAGATTGAGATTTATTTGATTAAAGAAAATCCCTCTTATTGTGTAACAGTGATCGATACAGTAAATTACTTAACTTAGCCAAATAGGGACTTTTTTAAAAAAATATTAAAATGTCATTTTTTATTTCTTAAAAAAGCTCTCATTTGACTAAGTCAAGTAATTCACTGCATCGACCGCTATTATGTAATAAGAGAAATTTTCTTTAATCAAATAAATCTCAATCTACTTATGAAAATAATACGTTCTCTGGTAAAAAGTACAAGATAAAATTAGTTTTTTCTTTAATATATGGGTTAAATTTTTCCTCTGCATCCTGCTCGATACTTCCTCCTTCAGCTCGTCGTTTCCTTTGCTTACTGCTTCTAGCAGTAGTCACAGTGCTATTAAAAAAATAAAATAAAAAAGATAAAATTTACAAAAATTAAAAAAGTTGAAAAAATAAAAAAGTTCATAAATTTTGTTATTTTTTATTAAAATTATAGTCAATATATAATATAATTAATTATGATATATTATTTAATTATTTTACATAAACTTTATTTCTTCCTTTTTATTTTTTAAATTTTTTGGAAATTTTTTCTTTTTTATTTTATTTTTTTATTTCCTCTTTTTTCTTATTTTTTAATAAAATAAAAAAAGAAAAAAAAGATTTTAGCAGTAGGGATATTTTGATGTTTCCTCAAACATTAAGGGGGAAAATGATAATTTCTCAAATTTCAAGGGGAGAAATGGAAATAACTCTTTATTAAAAGTTATGATTTTCATATAAAAATAAAAAAAATTAAAAAAATTAAGACAACTTTAAATAATAGAGATATAATTCATATGCACTTAATATTAATAAAATTTGTATAGATTTACAATTTTTTATGATCTTTATATTAAAATTTCACAAAAGTTCACAAAATTTTGTGATTTACTGGTTTTTCTAATTTGCTGCTGTTTTTTCTGGTTTTCTAGCATTTTTGTTTATTGGTTTTTTTGGGTTACTTTTCTACTTTTATGGTTTTTGTATTATTCTATCAAGAGTGGTAAATTTGCATAGAGTCTTTCTCCATCACAATGGTACAAGGTTCAAACTTAAAAAATGGTGGAATTTAGACCGACGAATATGCTAATTGAGTGATACATCGCGTCATGTGCATATGGCAAGTCATTTGCTTGTCTTTGAAACTGTGAATGGATTATTTGAGCATTTTAACATTACAATATTAAAGTGTATGATTAACTTAGACACTAATTTAGAATAAAGTTCCATGTATTTTCCCTAATTTACACAATAGTAATGTGTCATTAACTTGGAAAAATGTTATTCACATTATCATGTACGAACTATTAATAATATGTTATCATTAATCCATATTTTTCTAAATTGAGCAAACTATTATTTTGATGATAACAAATAATTTTAATTGATCTGAATTGATTTATTTTTAGTGATTCGTTTATAGATGACATTGGACTTTAGGTTGAAGATGTAGATTAGGCCTTCCTTTTGCATATTATGTGAAGGTTTAGAATTATTAGAATTAACTCAATTTTAAAAGTTATTTTTTAAATGTTTGCCTCTTTTAAACAAAATTTTTTTGAAAAATTATACTAAAAGCATTCCAACATCTTACCAAATTATTTGTCATAATTATTTAGCTTAAAATTGAGCTTTTGGAGTGTTTTTACAAGGTTCAACATGGTTAAAATGATTTCAAATGTCCTATAAAATTTTAATTTTTCATCTCTAGGTCTTACGATTTAAATTGACATTTTTTAACTATTTTTCATGATCATGCTTATGAAAATAAGCCAAACATTCATGCCTTGCATTTTGAATTGAGATTTAAACTAATTTTTGTGCATCGTATGCATTTCAAGTCTTACCAAAGGTAATTTGCAACTTGAGGTAGGCAGAATCATATTTTGCATTACATTTTGGCAATTCAAATTGAAGCATTCAAATTTGAATCTCACAATTTTACTCGAATTTCAAATTTTGAACTCACGATCATGATCACACATTCAGTTTTACACATAATAGGTAATTTTTTTTATGTATTTTCATTTGCTATAAACACTCATTTTACACATTTTCTCAGGGCAAAAACCTAACAATTGAAAGGCAAAATCTTTCAAATACATTTGTTCTTTAATTCTTTACATCCTCTCTTATATTTGACCTAAACCTGAGTATATCTAATCCTATTGTGTTTCATCTGTGTATATTGAACTGTTGAGTTCTTGCCAAATTTCTCTTATACTCAAAATCAAATATTGTTTGGTTTTTTAGAGGTAGCCTTATCTAGGGTAAAAAAGTGGTTAAGCTTTTTCTTTCTTTTCTTTGAATGAGGATCTCAAAGAGATTGCAATTGTGGTTGAGCAATTATTGTATTTTGACTTCTTCAAGTGTCAATCCAAACTTGAAGGTTTTGATTATAGTGGATTCAAGCTTGACTAAAAACTTGAAAGTGGATGTGTGCCTTTGAATCGATTTTTTAAAAGAGAACCACTATAAATCAGTGCTTGAATCTCTCTATCCTTACTCATTTACTTTCTGCACTATATTTTGTTTAGATTCATTATTATTCATTTTCTTGTTGAATTATTGATATTGTATTCATTAGAGTTTTTGAGTTATTTGTGCATAAACATTTCTTGTTTCTAAGAGAATTTACTATTTTTGATAAATTTTATGAGGGTTTTGAAAAACATAGTTTTAAAATTATAAAATCCTAAAACCAATTTACCCCCTCTTGGTTGAATCTATAGTTACAATTTGCATCAAAGCTTGACTCTTGGTGTTAGGTATGACTACCTCAAAAGGATTCTATGGATTTCAATAGTCTTATTATCCTATCGGAGTGTCCTTCATTAAACAAATCTCTTGGATTCAATGCTTAATACTACATTTATTGGAACCAAAAAATGTGAAATTTTATTGAAGCTGTTGATATAGACTTGTGAAAAATAGTGGAAGGTGGGTGCAACTTTCCAATTAAGATTGAAAATAATATAACCATTTTGAAACCAAAAAGCAAATGGAATGAAGATGGAAAAAAGAAACATCATTTTACTTCTAAGGTCAAATGGATTGTATCGGATTCCTTTTAGTTAAGTAAGTATAAGAGAGTATCAAATTGTCCTGTCGTTGAGGACATGTAGGATGCTCTTGAAGTGGCTCATGTTGGAGCCACCCAAGTGAAAGTTTCAAAGGTTTATACTCTAGTATCACAATATGAACTGTTTAAAATAAATAATGATGAATTTATAAAGGACATGGTTTAAAGATTTACTACTATTGTTAATCATTTGAGTATTTTTGGCAAGAAATTTAAAATGCTAACTTGGTGCACAAAGTCTTAAGGTCCCTAACCATTGAATGGCAACATAAAATCACTGCTATCAAGGAGTCTATGAAAATGGGTTTGCCATCTCATCAAGATCTATTTGAGAACTTGGAGGAGCATGAAATGGAGCTAAAAAGATACTCTGAGAATGAAGGTGATAGAGTGAGAAAAAATTTGTTATTGCTACAACATTTGAAGAAGAAGATGATGATGTAAAAAGCTTAAAGAATCTCAATGAAGATGATGATGTAGCCCTTCTAACTAAGAAATATATAAGGCTTATGAAGGCTTATAAGTCTAGCGGTTGAAGAAAAGATCTCCCTCCTAGAAGGAAAGATAACAAAGGAGAGTAAAGTAATTCTTCCACTCCTATGTACTTTGAATGCAAAAAGCTGGGTTATATTAAATCGGATTGCCTTATCTATCTTAACAGACTCTTGGAAAATGAAAGGAAGAAGAATAAGCAGACCATCAAGAAAGCTCATCTTGCCACTTGGGGAGATGAGGATGATGATTTAGCTTGTAAGAATGAAAAAGATGAAGAAGCCTTACTTTACCTTATGGTCGTGAGGAACAATGACGTAGAGGTCTATGACAACAACTCAATTCACACTAATGATAATTTTAATGAGTTATATAATGAGTTTTATGATGATTTGTTTAAGGCAAAGAAAAATGTTAGTATTTCTAAGACATTATTGCTTCTTTGGAAAGTAACATTAAAGATTTATAAAAAGAGAATGATAATTTAAAGAAAGAAAATGAAAGCCTTAAGCTATCATTCCAAGTATGTGTTATTTGTGACACTTTTAAAATCAAAATTGATGATTTAAACAAAACTTTGAAAAAGTTCACAAATGACAAGAAATCACTTAATACACTCCTTGGAAGCTAAAGGTGTGGTTTTAATAAAAAGGGTCTTGGTCATATACTAAGTGTGCCAAAATATTTTTATAAAAACCTCTTTGTTAGAAAACTCATAGGAAATTAACTATATATAACGTGTCACTATTGTGCACAAAGAGGCCACAGCATTCATTCTTATGCCCACAAAAGGAACACTTTTGTTCCAAGTGTCAGTGAAAGGTTGGTTTATGTTCCTAAAGCTTCCTTTTCTAAAGCTACTAATCTTGGTAGACTAAAGACTACTTGGGTACCTGTTTCAAAAGAATAATTTCTCTTGTGTAGGTGTGTGGGAAATCCTAGAGTGACATATAGTTTCTTGATAATGGATGCTTCGAACAGATGACCGATGACAAGTTCAAGTTTTTCTCACTTTTTTATGTTGATAGTGGACACGTCACATTAGGGGATAATGCTAAAGGAAAGGTTATAAGTAAAGGAAGAGTAGGTAAAAATCCTAATTCTTGCATAAAAAATATTTTGCTGGTCAAAGGACTTAAGTATAATTTGTTTAGCATTAGTTAATTTTATGATAAGGGGAACAAAGTCACCTTTGACTCCACTTGTTGCAAAGTTGAGAATATATATAACAAGCAAATTAAGCTAGTTGGTAAAAGATCTAATAATATTTATTTAAATGATATTAATAATGAGTCAACTATAGATTCAAAATGTTTAGTTAGCTTGAATGATGATTCATGGATTTGGCATAAAATACTTACACATGCTAGTATAGATTTGATTGGAAAAATTTTTAAAAAATGATCTAGTTGTCGGTTTGCATAAAATTAAATTCATAAAAGACAAGATTGATTATGCATGTCAAAAAGAAAAATAAGTAAAATCTTCTTTTACACCTACAAATTGTGTTTCTATATTAAGACTATTTCAACTACTTCACATGGACTTGATTGGTCCTTCAAGAGTTAAAAGTTGTGGCAAAAATTACTTCATGCTTGTGATTGTTACTAACTTTTCAAGATTCACGTGAACATTATTCCTTTCTCAAAAGAGTAATACCTTTCAAGCTTTTAGGAAGCTTGCTAAGACTATTCAAAATGAGAAAGGATCAACAATAGTAAGTATAAGAAATGATCATGATGGAAAGTTTGATAATCATGAGTTTACTTGTTATTGCATTGAGTATGAGATAGGTCACAACTTCTCTACACCTAGAACTCCTTAACAAAATAAAGTTATTAAGAGAAAAAATAAATGCCTAAAAGAAATGGCTAGGACCATACTTAATGATGGTATTCTTCTAAAGTCATTGTGGGGGGATGCAATTAATACTGTATGTTATACTATGAATTGTGCTTTGATAAGGACAATTCTTAAGAAAACCTTCCATAAATTGTATTTTGGAAGAAAGCCTGATGTGTCATATTTTTGCATTTTTTGTTGTAAATGTTTTGTGCATAATAATGGCAAAGACAACCTAGGTAAATTTATTATCAAATCTGATGATGCATTATTTATTAGGTATTCTTTTACAAGTAAAGCTTTTTAAGTATATAATAAGAGAACTTTACTAATAGAGGAATTCATTCATGTTGTATTTGATGAATCTACTCCAAGTGTTCATAAAAATTATAATGATGATGAGCAAGTCGACTCTTGGCTTCCTCAAAAAGATTCAAATGAGTTTTTGAGGAAGGAGAAGACAAGGATGATAAGAAAAATGATGGAGCTTGTCTTTTACTCAATTTACATGATATACTGCCTAATCACCTACAAAAGGCTTAGAAAATAGTGGAGAGCCATCCAAAAGGGCTAATAATCAGAGATTCATCTCAAAAGGAAACACGTAATTCATTAAGGAATATTTACAATCATTTTGCCTTCTTATCTTAGTTTGAACCTAAATCTATTGATGATACTATAAATGATGAGCTTGATTCTTGGCAAGCAAGAGAAATTAAATCAATTTAAAAGAAACTAAGTTTAAGATCTTGTGCCAAGACTAATTAATCATATTATTATAGGAACTAAATGAATTTTTAGGAACAAACTTGATGAAAATGACGTTAGAGTCAGAAAAAAAAAATCCTAATTGGTTGCTAAAGGCTACAACTAAGAGGAAGGCATTGATTTTGATGAAAATTATACGCCAATAGCAAGATTAAAGCCTATTAGGATCTTATTAGCATATTTTTGCATTAAAGATTTTAAACTTGCTTTATCAAATGGATGTTAAAAGTTTCTTTTTGAATGATTCGATCATAGAAGAGGTATATGTTGAACAACCGCTTGGTTATGAAAATCATCTCTATCCAAATTATGTGTATACGCTTAAAAAGGCTCTTTATAGTCTCAAACTAGCTCCTAGAGCTCGGTGTGAATGCCTTAGCAAATTTCTTTCAGAAAATGTCTTTTCAAGGGGTAAAGTTGTTATCACATTGTTTATAAAACATAATGGAAATAATATCCTCTTAGTGCAAATATATGTTAATGATATTATTTTTGTGCTACTAATGAAACCTTGTGCAAAAAATTTGTTGAGATTATGCAAGGTGAATTTAAGACGTCAATGATGGATGAGCTCAATTACTTCCTTGGTCTTCAAATCGAGCAATCAAAGGAAGAAATATTCATTAGCCAAACTAAATACACAAAGGAGTTGTTGAAAAGATTTGATATGATATTTTCTAAACATTTTGGTACTCCTATAAGTCCCTTCATAAAACTTGATCTTGATGAAGGAGATAAGAAAATTGATGTCACTTTGTATAGAGGTATGATAGGTAATTTGCTTTATCTTACTGTAAGTAGACCTGATATTATGTTTAATATGTGTACGTGTGCAAGGTTCCAATCTAATCCTAAGGAATCCCACTTGATTGCTATTAAAATAATTCTTAGATACCTTGAACGCACTCCACACATGGGTTTTTGGTATCTTAAAGCAAACTTCAACTACTTGGTAGGTTATTCTAACACACTTTGCTGAAAATAGAACGAATTGGCAGAACACTAGTAGGGCATATCAATTTCTTGGCAACTCTTTAATCTCATGACATAGTGAGAAGCAAAATCGTGTAGCTTTATCCATTATTAAAGTGGAATATATGGCCTTTGGTAATTGTTACGCTCAAATCCTTTGGATGAAATAATAATTATCGAATTATGATTTGAATTTCATGAAAATTCTAATTAAGTGTGATAATACCAATGTCATTAACCTCACTAAAAATCCTGTTATGCATTCAAGAACCAAGCATATTAAGATAAGATATCATTTCATCAGAGATCATATTCAAAGGGGAGACATTACCTTAGAAATTGTGCAAAACTATTTTCAACTTGTAGACATTTTTATAAAACCTTTTGATAAAGATTTGCGTTTATTAGAAGAAAATTAAGCATATTGAATCCTTTGGAAAATGAGCTTAAGTGAATTAATTCTTTTCATTTTTTTAGTTCCCAGGTAATTTCTATTAAATTTTCTATTTCAATTCAATTTCTTTTATTAATTCTTTTAAATCAATACTAACTTAGACATCAAAAAGTCTCCCTAATCTTTTTCGTAGGTTCCTTGTCTTTCTTTGATGATTCTTCACATTGTTCAATCGATTATATAGTTAAAGAGATCTTCATTCATGTTGTGTTTCTAGAGAAGAGCTAAAAATTTGGTGTTTTAGTAAGTCTTGGAGTTTTTCAATTTTGAATCATCTATTTCTAGTTTGTTTTTCAATTTGAATCATCCATTTGTATAAACTTTTGGGTTAACCAGCCGGCTTTGCAATTCTAACCACGATTTGAATCATTCAACCATGTCTGGTTTCACGATTTTGATCGCAAGTTGAATCCGAGATGAACTTGTTCAATCATGCCTTTGTGATCTTGCTCACTATTAGAATTGCTCATGCTTTTCTGGGCATGTGATTCTTATCGCGAGTAGAGTATATTACCCTTGCTTGTATTTTTTCATATCAAACTCATTTTTTCTCAAACTCTAGTGCCTTTCTTTCAAACCCCTTCACCTTCACTCTCAATTTTTAAGAAATCTAACCAATTAAACACAAATTTCTCCTCTCCAAAACACTTTCCTACCTATTTCCCTCAATTATAATCGATTACATTATTCAATCTCTCCTAAATTTCAAAAACCCTAAATCACTCTTTCTTTATTTTTTTTTACACAAATCGTCATGACTTATCATTTTGTCTTTGGTTAGAAAAAAAGGAAAAAGGTCATGGGTGATCACTGATGTAGCTATTGAGGAGTAGAAGTTCTTTTCCAATGCAAAATCTTATGAAATGTGTGTCAAATAAAAAGAAAAGGTCATTTCTTCTATTAAGTGTTGGGACAAATAATTTCTTAAAGAGAGTCACCTAGAATTACATGACTTGCTAGAGAAATAAAAACTGATGAAACCTAGTTTGCTATTGTAGTCCTTATTACCCTCAGCTAGTAAGGATGTTTTATGCTAACCTAGGAGTAGGAAATGGCAAATTATTTGCATCTATTATGATAAAGGCAATAAACTTAGATGTAACGACTTTATGCAAGTTGTTTAGAATGGTATGAGGGTTTTAGTTTATTACAAGCAAGGATGTGGAAGAGTACTTAAAAGAAGAAGCCATTAAAATGCTGACTCTACTCCAGTTGCCACCACTGGTAAACTACTAATCACCGTATTATCCATAGAGGATCATCTCCTTCACTACATAATATGAAGATGATCCTACCTCTCCACACCAAGTCCACCAGCATCATTGAAGATGAAATTTTTATTATATGGGCAATGAAGAAAAAGTTGGAAATCAACATTTCATACCTAATCCTTTCTTATATAGGCATGTTCTTCACAAAACCAAATCAAAGTTTCTTACCTTACAGAATGATTCTAACTGAGATCTTCTCGCATTTTCATGTACCTCTGTCCTTGGAAAAGGAGGTTGAAAATATGGATAGCACAACTGTAATGAATTGAAAAACCTTACATTAGATGCAACTCAAATTAATAAATAGGAGATAAGTGAGACAAGATGGTTTAGCATCTGGAAGATTTGGTGGTGCTTCAGTTTCTAGTTCTGGTGATTCAATAGATTTTCAAAATAAGACATTGACTCTTATAAGGCAGCTCCAACTTGAGTAAACACAATTCTTGGGTCAATGGAACAGTCACACAGGTAAATAAATGAAAGGCTGAACTCCATTGAAGCAAACATGAAAATAGAGATTAGAGACCCTCATAGTTAATTGAACACCATGAAAGGCCTGCTGAATGAAATTCAAAATGTTATTGCTCTGGATGTTTCTAGTTTATAGCCTAGTTTCATGATTTCTGATTATTCCCTTAACCCCATTCCTTGGTTTTTACTATTTTTAGCTACTGCTACATTATGACTCTGCTGGATATTATTTCTAGTTTTTTAGTTTGATCTTGATCATTTTCTGTGATATTTGTGTTTCTGACTGTTGGATTTATATGTTGTTATTTACTCTTTTTGATATGCCAAAAGAGGGAGTATTGTATATTTTGGGGATATGAGTGATGCATGCCTATAGAGGAAGGTTGTTATCTTGAAAAGAAGCCTTGATCTTTCTTATTGAATTATATTATAGGAGTTGATTGTATGATTGATTCCTTACTAAACCTAAAATTGTTTGTCATCATCAAAAAGGGGGAGATTGTTATCCTTATCCTATATTTTTCTAAATTGAGCAAACTTATATTTTGATGATAACAAATGATTTTGGTTGAACTGAATTGATTTTTTTTAGTGGTTCATTTGTGGATGGCCTTGGACTCCAAGTTGAAGATGTAGATTAGATCTTGCTTTGCATATTATGTAAAGATTTAGAATTATTAAAATTAGCTCAAATTTGAAAGTTTTTTTTGAAAGGTTTGCCTCTTGTTTTTAAACAAAGACTTTTTGAAAAATTATACTAAAAACATTCGAACATCTTACTAAATGATTTGTCATATTTATTTAGCTTGACGTTGAGTTTTTCGAGTGTTTTTACAAGGTTTAAAATGGTTAAAATAGTTTAAAATATCCTGTAAAATTTTAATTTTTCATCTCCAAACCTTACAATTTGAATGGATATTTTTTAACTATTTCTGCAATTATGCTCACAAGAACAAGGCAAACACACATACCTTACGATTTGAATCAAAATTTGAACTAATTTTTGTGCAACTCGAATTGACTCTTCATACCCCTATTTCGTGATTCTGATCATATGTATTCTTGGTCTTACCAAAGATTTGCAACTTTAAGCAAGCAGAATTGTATTTTGCACTTCATTTTGGCAATTTGAATCAAAGCCTTCAAATTGAAATCTCTCGATTCTACTCAAATTTCAAATTTTAAACTCACAATCATGATCGTATGTTCAGTTTTACACATAACAACTAGTTTTTTTATTATATGTTTTCATTTGATATAATATTCATTTCACACATTTTCAAGGTGAAAACTGAACTGTTCAAAGGCGAACTCTTTCAAATATATCTGTTTTTCAATTCTTTACATCCACTCTCACATTTAAGCTAAATTTGAGTGAATCTAATCCTTTTATGCTTCATCTTTATATTTTGAACTGTTGAGTTCTTGTCAAATTTCTCTTGTAATCAAAATCAAACACTACAAGGTTTCCTAGGGGTAGCTTTACCTATAATAGAAGAGTGGTTGAGCTCTTTTTTTTCTTTTCTTTTCTTTAAGTAAGGATCTCAAAGGGATTGCAATTTTAATTGATCAATTGTTATATTTTAGCTTTTTCAAGTGTCAATCCAAATTTGGAGGTTTTGATTATAGTGGATTCGAGCTTGGTTGAAAGTCTGGAAGTAGATGTATACCTTGGAATTGATTTTTCAAGGAGGAACCACTATAAATTGGCATTTGAATTTCTCTATCATTACTCCTTTTCTCTCTGCACTATAATTTGCTTAAATTCATTATTGTTCATTTTCTTGTTGGATTGTTGATATTGCTTTGGCGGGAGTTTCTAAGTTATTTGTGGATAAACATTTTTTGTTTCCAAGAGAATTTACTATTTTTGCTAAATTTTATAAGAGGTTTGAAGAAAATTATTTTAAAATTGTAAAATTTTAAAATCAATTTACTCCCCTCTTAGTAGAATCCATAGTTACACAATATACAAATTGGAAGAAGTAAACCTAGTAACTAGGATATTTTAGTTCAATAATTACCACTCATGTCTATAAGACTTTGAAAATAATAAGTTTAAATATTCTTTTAATCATCCAATTTTGTTTAAAGTTATAATTTCATCTTTGTATTTTTAATTTGAACAATATTATTTTTTACTTTTTCCCAAGATTACAATTGAATCCTTTTGTTAACCTACCGTCCAAAAAAGATAGAATTTACTGAATAAATGCATATGTGGCATATTTGTTGTTTTTTAGGATATAATTTAAATTATATCCTTTTATTGTACCTCATTTCCTTTTTATTCTTTATCTATTTCAAGCCCTAATATTTGAAAAAGGCCAAAAATATTTATGAGGAAAGATTTTGCAATTTGAAGGCCACCAAAGAAATTAGTGCAAAAATAAAATGATTAGGGTTTAATTTTAGACTTAATGGTTACTTACTTACGAGTGATTGAAAATCGTTTTCTCACTTTTTCTATTCAGAATATAATCGCATAAACAAAGCATATGTTACATCAATACCATGTCAATTAAAAAAGGCCCACTTACCAAGTTTTATCTTCCTTTTAAACAATAGGTGAAAGGGAGAAACTATTGTAACATTGGAAAAAGTTTAAGAATATCATTGTTCAAATTAAAAATAGAAGGATAAAATTATAACTTTTAACAAAATTGAAAAATTAAAAGCATATTTAAACCAAAATAATAAAACTGTGTTATGCAAAAAAATAAATAAATAAATAAAAAATAAAGCTTGATATATTAACATAATTTAAATTAACATATGTGGCATCTATACAATTAATTGATAATTTAAGAAAATAAATATATTCAACGTTACTTTTCACCTGATCAGACAACAATGAATGTTTGATATGTTTGGATCGAAAATGGAAGGGAAATAAAGAAGTGAGAGTTATTATATAATTTTTTGCCTTATTTAAAAGTTCTAATAAAGAAAAAGAAGAGAACAGAGAATTATGATTAATCTTTCAAAATATTCCAACATCTTTTAACACTAATATTTTTTTTCTCCTCCAATTTGGAGATTTTTGTTCTCTTCCAAATAAGAAAGAAAGATTTTTGTTCCCTTCCAAACAAAAAGAAAAATCATCTCTTGACCATTTATCTTCCTTTCTTCACTTACCTTACATTCTCTCATTGTCTTTCCTTCCCCTCTTACCTTCCAAACATATCATACGGTGTAAAATTGTGTTAATCTCCTAATGTATATGGAATTGGAGGGGAAAAAAAGATCAGGTCTTGGCATTTTCACTCAGTTGAAATTGTTTCAACCAGAGTTGCAAACTCACAAATCTATAAGCATTTCCGCACCCGTAGTGGAGAATAACAATGAAACAAAGAATGAAAACCATTTTTTTGAGCAAATAACCTCTTTCCACAACCCTTTCCCGATCAAAATATGTGTTTGTAGCTTACAAACAATTTGCTTTTCATTATGATGAATAAATTTCCATTCTAGTTCTCACTTTTTAGCGAAGTATCAATATATATATATATATATATATATTTGGATTAAGGATAGAAACTCGAATACCAAAATTAATCTGATTCCCTGTGGAAGAGCAAGATATTTAGTGCCGTACTAGGAAGATCCTCCTTTATATTATTGTCCAAGAACCAATTGCCAATAATGCTTTGAGATGAGTCAGTTGAAATTTCATTAGGCCACCGGTCCACCAGCCTAAAACCAAATTGAGCTGCTGCTGAAAGTAAGGATGGTTCATCAACTCGGCGGAAGATATGGCACAGAATTAGGATGGGTTCTGGATTATCTTTGCCGCTTCCCCTTGATGCAATCAACTCTTTTGCCGTTGCAAACAAAGGCAATATAGCTTCAGGAACGTATGTCACATCTGTGCCCATGACAACATCAAAACCTCTATCATTTGATTCCTTTATGGCTTCTATTTGATCCTTGTTTCCCCACTCTAGTTTCTTAGTTGCCAATTTGGAAAGGAATGGCGGCTTCAGATTTGAGGCGACATTTTTGGCGAGGAGATCAAGAGCAGAAGCATCTCCGTCTGTAGCAACCACTAGGTCAGCATATTTAGCAGCAACCATAGAGCAGATACCCCCACAGCCACACCCCAATTCTATGACCCTCTTCCCCACAACAATAGAGGGATTCTCTGCCAGGACAGAAGACATCAGACGAGCTGATTCCCACAGCATTAAACCAGTTGATTTGCATGTATGTTGGTGCTCTTTAGAAAGTACCCTAATCTTGAACTTCCAATCTCTCAAAGTGATTTCAAGAGTCTGACAGGAAAATTTTAGCTAGTGAAGAAAATCATATATCCAGATTAGAGAATCCACAGTATAAATATGAAACAAATGGAAAAAAAAAGTAATGGCAAGTCATTAAATTGGCCTTCTCAATCTTTCAATAGATTTTAAAAGCTACAAGACATCTAGTAATAGAAGCAACCTCACACAGTATACATCAGGATATAATTAAGCATAGACAGACTCTGATAATTGCCTTTCAGAACTTGGGCAAGACTAGAAAGAAACAGAGCAAAGCAGATAACCTTACCTCATTCTCACTGGAGGGTGAGATCCCAAACATATCAAATGCCACACCCTCAGATAAGTCAATTGCAAAGTCGTTCACAGGACCATTCAAATTATTGTCCTCGACTTCCTGCTCAACATTATCATGACCAAGACAATTGGCCCTTGGGGCAGTGTCTTTGCTGGAAGAAGAGTTGGAACCATTTGACATGTGAAATACAGCTTGAACCCAACGTCTGAAACCAGCAAACAAGGAAGGTAGAGAAGCAAAATCCAGAGGATATGGAATGTGAAGAACTAGATGTAGGAAACAAATCTCCTGATTTATGTTTAATTCAGTCTTATAAACTGAAAAACCAGTGTCTAAGAAGAACTTATGATGGACAGGTTACCTTAGCAAACCACCAGAAAGTTACTACGTTACTAAGTTACTAATTACTATTTACTACTATAAGATTATAATTTGAACAGAAAGAAAATGTTATGTGACAAATTACCTATTCATTACCAACTCCCTTGAGCGGTTCTCAACTTGTTTGCAGTATACATCAAGGTCTTCAACATCAAAACCATTTTCTTCAAATAATGTTGTCAAAAACTCGTTAGAAAAATAGTAAGCACGCTGGACAGAAAACAAAACAAAGCACTACATTAGAAAAAATGCATGCTTCTATGTGAACTGTTTTATAGGATGACAATGACATGGCAACAACTAAAAAACTCACAGTGCCATCACCTCTGACATAAAAGTTATCACTTATCTTCTGATCCTTGCTGGCGAATCTTTCCTATATGACAGAAAAAATAGAGAGACATAAGATGTCAATTATTCGAACAAGAGAAGTCAGTAAACACCAATTGGTGTCAAACAATTGCTCAATAGCAGAAGTATTCACATTGAATTGATTATTTTTTGATGATTTGCTGTAATTTAGCTAAACATAAAGGTATAACAAATTGAAGAAAAAGACTTGTTTGAGTAAAAGGGGTGTAAAACAACATCGGGGATACATTACATAAAAACAACACATTCATGATTTCATCTACCTTGAAATCAAAGAAATAAAAACCCTGTCTTTAGGCATGAAATTTTAAATCACTTCATAATGAACTTCAAAGAAAAAATAACTGAGATTCTTCCAGTCAATGATTCAAATATAATAATAATATTCAATAAAAGTGTCTAAACAGAGGACTAAAGCAATAATAAATTTTCTGGCAGAGGAAACTCAAAGGGAAAATATACAGCAAAATGTCAACCTGAGCAAGGTCTCCAGTAGCATAATCACGAAGCAGCACATAACCATTTGGCTGGAGAGGAAAAGTAAAAGGCATGAATTTCGTCACCTAAAAGCTACAATTAAATTATCTAGCAAGGTATATGAATATGTAGTATATTCATATAAAATTATAAATCTTACCTTGAGAACTTTTCTAATATTCTGCAATACCATAGGCATCTTCTGCGGGGACACTGCAGATAGCATAAATATCTGCTTAACATGTCAGCTACTGATACAAGAGAGTTGTAACTTATTCTCAATAATAAAAGCAAAACAGTTAATTAGAAATTGCACAAGAAAATGGTGGCCATCAAAATAAGAGAAAATGCCCTCATAATCACTTTACATAAACTTCAAAATTATAATTGCCATTCAGATACCATGGTAACGACATCAACTGAAAATGGAGATATCTCCTTGCACAGGTCATCAGCTGTCAAATCAAAAACAAAAGCCTTAATATGGGAATCCTTGAAGTCTTTATGTGCCTGCAATAAAAAAGTCAAGTTCATTCTTGTTAGATGTATAGTTGTAAACTAATCAAACAATAAGCAACATACATTCATTCTT
>JANHAO010002967.1:0-27205 GCA_026873985.1 Saraca asoca | reverse complement strand
AAGTATGAAAGAAGCAAATATACAAAGCCACACTAAAGCATGTAGTGAGTAATTATTCTCTTCATGCTAGCTTCCTCTCTATAACTAGTTACATTATTAAATATTTGGTTTGGCATTGAGGTCTCCAAAAGGCAAAAGCAAAAGATGGACAAAAGTAACAAGTACAATGTTCCAATATATGGTTCAGAACCATATAAAGGGATACGAGCTCTTGAAGTAGAGAACTCACAAGCAACCAAACAATTTTCATATGTTGAATGAATAATTTCCCAGAAAGCCACAAGTATAAACAAACCACTCAACTCATAAAATACAGAGAGTTGGTGAGAGTTATTAAGGTATCCACAAAGTCACAAACCATAGCTTAGGCAAAATAAGAGAGCCTAAGCTACCAAGGCTTTGATCATTGAGGTATAAAGGCCTTGGTTTAAGGATTCTAAGGGAAACCAATAGGGAGAACCTTTCTTTTCATGTAACCTTGTTATTAAGGTTGTAAATACATGGAGGTTTGCAGTATTGTACAACACACCATACAAATCTTCTGATTTGTAATGTTACAATTGTAAAACATTACGTATCAGAAGCTGAATCGTAGTTTGTCATGTATCATGCCACTTATCATGCAATTCAATACATAATTGCATATAGCACGATATCCAAACAGGAGTGGTTGCAGCTTTTTTCAGATTCAAAAGTCTCAAGAACCTCTTTTTTTAAATCAGCTGCAAGTTTGTAAGTTGGGCTATTAGGTTAAAATAATTGAAGTCAAATAGGGTCTTTCAGGAAAAAACAAAAAATAGGCTTTTCAACTCGATGATGATAATACATAGTAATGATTATAGTGACATTAAAATTCAAAAGATATCTGATTGGATGTAAACTGAAAAAACTTTTCTCATCATTTTAAGGCTATGATTTATAGTTCAAGTTTATGACTTATAAAAGACATTATGGATAATTACCAAACCTTCTGTAGCTAGATACCATGCATGGTATCACATTATCCATAATCATCAACTTGGAAAATTTTCATTTCTTCAGTATTTTCTTCATGCTATAATTATAGACATTTTGATTAGTATTTTTAGAACTATTTATCAAGTTGATACTGTATCTTACAATATGATAAGGCTCATGGTTAGGAAAACAGATCTTCCAATTTACTATATGTTCACAATTTGACAACCATGATTGATAATGTTAGGTTACGATGATGCCATTTTGCTCCACTTCCTAATGACACTGTTATTTCCCTTGGACAATCTTGAGCCCCTTTTCCTATGCACAATCTGTTTTATAGATCTTTAAGCAGATTTATATTTTAAAAAATCGAAGTTTTGTGGGGCTAGTACCAACGTACAGGATTGAGAATTATCATGTTTCTCCTGCATTGTGGATTGTGTTAATTAGGAGTAGGCTTTATATTTTCATGGGATGCCCTTTGGATAACTCATCCTCTATGGGATTCCAAGGTCTTTCTTTCTGAGCAGTGAGCACTAAAAGATAAATAGAAGAGAACATAATAGTCTTTCTAGTAAATGTTTTCATGTCAAAATTAGTAATAACGAACTCTTAGTTGATAACTGTAATATGATTCCATCATGTGTAATTGGTAAAGCCAAATACAGACTCTGTAGTCAACCAACTGCATAAATACAGGCAGTCTAGCAATTTTAGGAGGCAACACCTTACCATAACAGCACTAAGAAGAGCAGGTTGTTCATTGATGCTCTCTCCAAGCCCAAAGCCTCCAATCCAGTAACCTTCATAAACAATAACAGTTTGTTTTAAAGTATTTTCCCAATGGTATACTTATACACATTCAAAATGAGGAGAATAAGAAACAGATAAAGAAAATTTACTCTAAAAATGTAAAATAAGTAATGGACATTATCAATTTTTCTTGGAGGTAATGTAAGTCAAACATCACATTTCCCATTTCTTGTAAAGGCTGTCTTGTGTTGAAGTTGCAGAGAAATCAAAAATATGTTACAAGTTGCATAGATACAGCATTTTGGCTGCAGTCCATGTATCTGTAACAAATACATGTGTGGTACTCTTGCATTCATATCCAACACTGATATAATCATTACAACTCATGGCAATGCAAGTTTCATATTTTTTTCATAATCACTTCTTTGTGGCAACTTGATTGGACATACTATTGTAATATCTTCTCCAATTCTCCACAATCCTAATATTTTTTTTAAAGTAGAATTCTATCGTACTTGGAGCAGAAACCATAGCATACAATACTTTTAAGTGATGTCGCAACATCTATTTTTTTGGGCAACCTATTTAGAAAATAGACTAATTAAGTTTTTTATATCTTCATTAAAACCTTTAATTTAATTAATATTTAAAGTACGATCACATTAACAAGAGAATTGCAGTTTGTCAATTTTGATTTACAGAAATATTCAATTTTGCTAACATAAACTTATATTAGTGGTTGCATCTTTAGTTCAAAATAAACTGCAGATTCAAATATGTATTTGGTATAAGCATAGCCATCATCTTCTCTCCTATGAACCACTCACTGTATCTCTAATTGGTCAATTTTAAATTTTCTCCACAAGATTGTGATCTTTGATCTAGACCCAACGTCTATTAGCATGAGAAGTTAAGATAGTAATCTAAAATACGTCAAGGGCACCTGCATCACCACATTCCTAGATCTACTTGTAGCAAAATTCAAAATATGGCTTCCAGAGCCCATGTGTGTTTATGGTGGAGCTAAAGATTAGCATTAGATCATGGAAAGGTGGTTATATAATTGGAGGAACATGGTGGCAGTTACCCCTTTTTTCTTCTTTTGACAAAAATGTGGTAATACAATTTCAGTAAACTAAATATTTTATTTTAAAATTTTAAATTTTTTAAGGATGAATTAAAAATTTAAAGCAACTTATCAAAAAAAAAGTAAACTGAAAACATTTCACAATTTTATTAGTCCTAAACTTACAGTATCAAATACTTTCAAAAGCACTCTGAGTACAGTAGAAACCTCCTCTTTTTTAATGGCAAGTGTGACATAAGAAAGAGATACAGAAATTTTACACCAAAACAGTAAAATAAGTAATGATCATTATCAATTTTCTTGGAGGCAAATTAAACATCACATTATCCATTTGTTGTCAAGGCTATCTGGTGTTGGAGTTGGAGAAAAATTAAGAATATGCTATATGCTGAACAGATATGGCATTTATTCTGCAGTATCATGTATTTGTATCAAATACGAGTATAGTAATCATGCATAATGTTCAACATTGATATAAATTATAAGAACTCAGTGACAACATAAGTTTCATATTTTTATAATCACTTTTTTGTGGCAACTTGATTTGTTAATAATATTGTGATATCTTCGCCAATTCTTCACATCCTAATTCTTTTTGAAAAAAAAAAAAAATTGGCCATAACCCTTTATGGGAAGAGAAAGCAGTTAACTGTATAAAAGCACATTTACTAATGAAAACTACAAAGGAACTACATATATGAAAGGCTATTGACTGATATTTGTCAAAAAGAGAATAATATATAAGACAGTGAAAGACATAAAATGTAAAATACTGTGGTAAGTTACAGATGTTTTACTAAAAAGATGAAGAAGAGAAAACCTGATACATCTCGCTTTGTTACTTCCTCTGCACATCGCTTCCTTTCTTCTAAATTTGGCCCTCCAACAATGGCTCCAAAGACAGCTCCACCTGCCTATATTTTGGGAGATCAATACATGCCTAGCTTTTGGTATAGTGGGCAGCCAATTAACAATCTTAAACAAATGATGAAATTGATAATCTTGCAGAAACATCTCAAATGCCTCAGATTCTAGACAAGCTTGAACCAGTTATTCATTATAGAGATCAGTAACTTGTAACCAACCTTACAAGAAAGGTAGAAAAATTTAGTATGTGTTGATTAAACATCTGTTAAATGCTGTTTGTGCATCTGGAAATCAGGATGAGTATAAGTCATAAACATTAATAACATCTTTCAAGCAAGACTTGGTACACAATGTCACTTCATATAAAATTAAGAAGCAAATTAGTCATTCTTTAAGAAAAAAAAAAAAAAGAAACCAAATTAGTCATCACACGTAGCCCCTGAGACAGTAATTCTATCTCTTCTCTCATATTTGATCACATAATAGTAATAATTTACAAATCATCAATTGATCCAAGTGATCCTTAAGAAAGGGGGAGGGTGTTTCAAAGAATACCATCTTATTTTTTATTTCTTAGGTGAAGGAAGAATATATTGATGGAGAAAAGAGAGACTCGTACAAAGAAGGAGGAATCAGAATTTTCCAAAGCCTCCAAGAAAACCAGAAAAATCGCATTGCTCATAAAAGCTTTTCAATCCACTGTGAGAGAAACTCTTTGAAGAAACAAGATAAAATCCATAAAGAAACCAAGAAAAAAAAAACTTTTGTAAGAGGTGAGAGGGAAGACTACATCCTGAAAGCTCTAGCATTCAACTCCAACTTTAAGCAACAAAACCCTGCATTAAGAACACACCTCCAAAATACACCTTGAACTCCTTCAAAAATCCCAAGGCACTATAATATATACTCGACAGACAAGAAAATATCCAAGGAGGAAACCCAGTGCTCGTGAAAACTGTAAAAAACAGATGCCAAAGCTGCCATGGAACCTCACAATGCAATTAAAAATCAAAAGACCACTTGTCTACGAACTCCAAAAAGTCATCAGACAAACATCAGGAGAAAAGACCTTCTGATGCCTATAAATCTGTTAGATCATTCATATTAATTCTACAAGTACAACTTTCCAAGCAAAAGTCTTAAAAACAGAGGGAACCCTGACGGCTTGACTTTACAAAATACTTAGAAAAAGAAAAATTTTGAGCTGTTGTGTTTCAAATCAGATACTCAAAGAAAGATCCAAGGTGGATAACTGAGACAAATGCAAGCTTCCCAATAACAGAGCAAGATCAGCAGCCTTTTTATCATTTTAATGTTCCTAAAACAAGTATCTGAGAGAAGTGAGAAGTGAGAAACATATAAATTGAAACACATCCAATGTATGGACTTGACTTAATGATCAAAGCCCATTGCAACAAGAAAAAAAAAAAAAAACCAGAAAAATTAACAAGCTCCTAACTAATGATATTCACAAAACCTAAAGTGAAAATAACCAATATCTTAATAACGAAAAATTAAGCTAAGTTAAAACTTGAAATGTCACGCTGGAAACTTGTAACAGTTCCTCATAAACCATACATTTTTTATATTGCAACTCAACCTTTTTCTTAAAAACCAAAACTATAACAAAAAATGATATGTAAACTTCACACATTTTTTTGGATTAATGATATTATATCATGATTAGAGAAGAAGAAGCAGACAATCTCCTTTACCATATTTAATGCAATGCAATCATCAAGCCATTTGATAGTTCGATCTACAGAGGCTTTGTTCCTCTTATCTGACACCCAAGCCGGTACTTCATCAGCCAAAGTAGCCCATATATTTGGCCTCAAGCAAGAAATCATTTCAACATATTCTTTGGGTTTAATCTGGTCAATTTCAAAACATTAATCAAACTCAAAATTATTTAAAACACGAAAAGATAAAAAGTTGATGCAGCCAGCAAGTCATGTTGATATTACCAAGAGACGACCACAAGGAGTCTCAAAAGAAGCTCCAAGTTTGCTACTTGCACTTGACTCGGGAAGGCATTGAATAGAATCTCTCACTACAGCTGCAATTCCATATTCACGTAAATTAAGCATTTGGTGAAGCCCTCCTAATTTTGATATAGTATTTGTAGAAAGTCCTTCAAAACTGCAAAAGGACACATGAAAGAGGCAACTAAACTCATAACCAAATTTTTAGTTGCAGAAATCTCTTAACTTAGAGTATATAAACTTGCTATCTTAGTTTAGGAGGGCAGGTTCCCTTTCCAATATTCTCATCTATTACACCAAAGGCCATAAACACTGCCACCATACAATGACCATTACTGAAAGAGCTGCGCAGCTGTTATTCAAGATGCCCATGAACATTTTCAGAACATAATGATTGACTTTAAGTGAAGAAATAATCAACAAGGATTATATACGAATATTAATAGAGAAAAAAAGATATGGGTTAGTTCGATTGAATGCTTACAAGTGGAGAGGACTAACTTGAAGGAGATGGGAATCTGGGGAAGGCAGAGAATAGAGAAGGTCAGGGGATATAAAATGGGGCAGCCCTTTACGTGTAGAGAGAAGAAGAGCAGGAGTCTCTATAGGGCCAGGGCAGTTTCCAATCTCCAATGCTCCTACACGAGCACTATTGCTCCATGCCTTCACCACAAACTTCATTTTTCCTTCCTCTCTCTTTCTCCGCCAAAAATCGGCAGTCAGCGCAGGAGGGGGACTAAAGCAAGAACTTGTTTTTCGGAATGTGAAACTACAAAGTGCAGTTTTGGAGGGTAGAAAGAAAGAGGGGGCGGGTGTTTAGTGCTGGGCGTGGCATAACTAATCGGGCTTAACAACGGTTAGTTCAAGTGAAGTATCGGCGCCCGAGCAGAAGCGAGAGCCCAATTCTTCACACCTTTTACAACTACATACGATTTAAGAAGTACAGATGCATCATTCTTTTAATTGTTTATGTATTTGAGACATATCTCTTTGCATTTACGTGTCTAGAATGTATGGACACGCCAATATTTTCATTCAGACTTTAAAATATCATATCTTCATGTCCATATCTAGTTTTATGCATCCTAGTTGTTAATAATATTACTCCCACTTGTATTCTCATGTTTACTAGTTTTTAGTCATTGTTATACATGAATTTAATTAATTTTATTTGATAATAATTTATAATATAAATTTAAATTATAAATTATATTATATTCAAATATAATAAATTTTATCATCATATTTTTACTTATTAGATAATTATATAATTAGTATAATTATATTCATGTTAATTATAAGGGAATACTATATTTCTTTTAGTTTAATAAAATTGTTACATTAATATATTAAATTAGTTAAATTTATCATTTAAATTTTTCATCTTTCTAAAAATATTTTCTTAATATATTAATACTTAAATAAATTTCTTTATAAATTACTTTATTTAAATATTTAAATTAATTATTTCATACTAGAAAATTTTAATTATTTAATTAATAAGAGATTATCCATGCCTTCAAGCTATTTTCTATAACTATATTTATATGTAGATGTTATAACCAATATATTATCTTCAAGAAAATATACATTTCAAAAATATTTTTTGTGAAGTTTTAAAAATATTTTAAATTGAAGTTGTAATAAGTACTAAAAAATAATAAAAATTTTAAAAAGAAAAATTATGAAATATCAAATTTAGTATTTAATATTTAAAAATAATGTGAAATTTTAAACAATGAAAATTTTTAAATTGACATTATCCATTAAATCAAAATTAGATATTATTAATCATGTGTTAATAAGTATTTTATTTTTATATAAATATAACTGTTTATTTATATATAAATCATTCAATACAGATAAAAGAAAAAAGACTTTGAATTAGACGATTATTAAAAAAAATTTAGAAGTTCTATCCATAGTTTAATTAAGAATGGAAAAGAAAAATAAATAAAATTAAATTAAAAGTTCTTCTCACTCTTCCATTATTAGCGAGTAGAAGACACTTGCTCTATTAGTAACATTTAGATAACAATGAGTCTCATGGCTATTACGATATTCGAAGGATTTCACATCTTTTAATATTAAATATTAATAAGGTAATTAGTAAGAGAGGAGAAATCATTATTAGGCATTGCCTAATGTGTCACATTTAGACATTATTATTCATGTGTTGACTACTATTAATATGAATCTGTTGTGGGTATTTTTGCAACATGCAAATGGGTTGGCAAAAATCTAATGAACAAGTTCAACTGGTGAAAGGTCCAAGATTAAAGTCACTGAATCAAGTATTCAGTTCGCCAAAAGGTGAACTTAGGTCATTGGTGACCTCACGTGTAGCTTCAAGTCGCTAAAAATGAGCTCTAGCTTGCAAGTCTCAACTTTAGCTCCAACCTGTAAATCTCAGCTTTAGCTCCGACTCGCAGGTATCAACTCCAAAAATGAGCTCTAGCATGCAAAATGAAACAAGCCACCATAGTCATCTTCCAGAAAGCATACTTTAGTTAAACCCAAGAACGAGACCAACTTGCAGAGCCAACTTGTAGATAACAACTTGCAAGAGTCTACTTGCGATTAATTTATTATTATCTTTCCTTTTTTGGATTACAATTGTAACACCCTTGCAACTATAAATAAGGGTTAAAATTATTGTACAAGAGAGGCCAATTTTGGACCTAAAAAGCAACTTAAACAGATAGAGCCAATTCTAGATAAAGAGAACACTCTGAAACTATATACAGTACACTCAAATATTCTCAAAAATAACATTACCGTGGATGTAGGGGTCGACAACCAACTTTAGCTGAACCATGTTAAGCACTCTTGCTGTCCTCTCCTTGTTCTTCCTCTCTGTCTCCCTCTCTCTTTTATATCTACTGGAATTATAGTTTGGGGTTTATTGAACTTTTCTGATTGACAAAATTTAGGCTTACCAAATTCCATCGTCAACAGAGTCCAATTTATTTAATAAGCCAAATGCAAGTTAGTTTGAAAAATTACTAAATGGTTTAACCTCTCAATAACATTTGTTGCATATATTTTTACTATAATATTTTTTTTCAATTAATATCATAATTGATTCTATGTTTTAATTGTAATTAATTAATTCATCCCAATTAAATCTATATAAAACATATCACTAGCATGTCACAATTGATATGTTTTGCATACTTATTTCTACTAAGAAATGTCAAGAGAGGGGACAAGGATGAAAATTGTTTCATTGCAAAGGAAACTAATGATTGTAGTTATAAGAAAAAATCAAAACAAATGAAAGAATGGAGGCTATTATGGATGACCAGATGGATGAAAGGGAAAGGATAAAAATTCTGAAAGTTTGGTATTGGTTGGTGAGCAAATTGAAACAAAAGGAGAAGGGGGCTAATCCCAAAGTGAAAATGGGTGAAGTTAAAGGCTTAAGTTTCTTCTATTCTAGGTAAGTATGGAGCTTTTTTATAGAAAAAGTATCTACTCCATGTGAATGGTTTGTATGTTACTTATGAGTTAAATGAAGAGTTTGAAATGGATGACAATAATAAGGAAAAAGAGGAAGCTGGTGAAAAGTAAATGGGCAATGAGGATGTTTTCTGTGCAACGATCCCAATTTCTAAGGCAAAATCATGTGATATGTGTAAGTCATGAAAGATATCATAGATTATCAAATTACTTGGAAAAAGATTTGGTTTCCGATTCCTTAAATCAAGAGTACAAAAAATGTGGCAAAGGAATGGTGGGATTAAGTTGATTGATATTAGTAATGGTCATTTTATTGCTTATTTTTCTAACATTAAGGATTATAATTTTCCCTTAAAGGAGAGAAGTGGAATGATTAGTGTACATTATCTAATAATTTAATAGTGAAATCTGGATTCGACCCTTTTATTAATTCTTTTAAAAAAAATTGGATAATGGTGAGATTTCTTGACTCACTAGTGGTGACGTATATAAAACATTTTTTTGTGTAAATTAGGTGATTACTTTGGAAGAACCTTAAAAGTGAATGATGATAATATGGTTAAGGATTATTCTACTGAATCAGTGACATCTTTGTTGCATCACTAAATTCCAATAAAGGCCCCAAGAATAATAGCTAGAAATGAAAATTTCAAGGGTCAGATGATTGTCCAATGTTAGAAACAGAAAGGTAATCAAAGTATAAAATCAAGGATTGTTAAAAATGTGAAATCAAGGGGCATCATTAAAGGTAATGATTTGAGGATTGTGAAGAAGAATTTCAGTGGTCCCTAATTTTTTGCCTTAAATAACATGGAAAATTTAAATAAAGTTGTTCTAATGATTGAGAATGATTTAGCTTTTGATTCATCTCCTATAGATGCACCTTTGTGGAAGGAAAACTTTGGTAGTAAAGGGAAGGAGAAAGCTAAAGGAAAAATAGTTGGATCTAATAAAGAAAATGGAAAGGAGATGGACTCAACGTTCAAAATTTCATAGCTTATGCATGCAAATCGTACATTCATGGATGTGGATAAGAATGAAATGGCCCATGGAAATATTCTTATGAATAATGAAATGATTTATGACAATACTAAAATGTAAAAAGTATTTATTTTGAAAGAAAGGAATCTTTCTCAACCTAGTACTTCTCATGTTAGTGAGACTTTGATACTTTTTAATAGAAATTTAAATAGCAAAAGAGGTTGGGACAAATTCTGTAGTGTTAAATCCTCAAATTTAAGCCCCTTCTCATTAAGGAATCTTGTCATGTTTGTTGAAACAAATGTGGTAGAAAGGGATGACTTTCTTGTAGTAATAATCTTACTTTGATTGTATAACATTTACATTAGGTGTCATTTTTTTCTCTTTTGTTTCATATGATTAATATTTTGTCATGGAATTGTCAGGTTGCTTATAGATCATCACTTTCAAGTTCAATTCATAATTTTGTATATATGCATGATATTGGTTTAGTAGTTATTCTTGAACCAAAGGTGAGTAGTGTCAAGGCTGATAGAATTATGTAAAAGAATAGTTTTTTGAAGTATATAAAGGTTGATGTGATTGATTCTTTAGTTAGAATTTAGATTCTTTGGGATTGAAATATTGTGAAATTGATCTTATTTACCCCTATTTACAATTAGTTCACATGAAAGTGTCATTAAATGATCAATAGTTTTATTCGACTGCAATTTAGGCTAATCCTTACCCTTTACACTGTAAGGTTTGCTGGGAATGATTAAGTTACATTGCTAATACTTCAAAAAATTAGATAGTGGCTGGAGATTTTAATTCCTATCTAAGATTGGATGAGAAGGCAACGAGCTTCTTTCATAATTTTAATGGCAGTAATGATTTTAAAGATTGTGTTTATGATTATGGCTTTGTTGGATTTGGATTTTAATGGTTCAAAATTCTTTAAGTAAGGATGTGTGAGGGAGCATCTTGCTTGAGCCCTTTCTAATGTGGATTGTCTTTTAAAATATCTTGATGCTTATATTAATCATTTATCTTCCCTCTAATCTAATCACTACCTAATTCTTATTCCTATATAAAAGAGACGAATGATTACTCTAGATAAGAAGCCTTTCTAGTTCCAATTGGCTTGGTGTCTAGATAGTTCTTTTAGGGAAATTGTGAAAAAAGCACGGCTTGGAATTAGTAATTAGGCTAAGGTAGTTTCTTCTTTTAAAAATCTGGTGAGGGATAAGATTTGGAACATTTTTTGTAGTATGTTTTATAGAAAAAAAAGAAGTTAATGAATCATATGCAATGCACTAATCAAAAACTCGCTAAAGGTTTTAATCATTTTCATGTTAATTTAAAGTAAAATTCTTAAGGAGTATAAAGATATCGTTGCATAGCAGGAGTCAATATGGTTTCAAAAGTCTATATACAAGTGGATTTTATAGGGTATATTGAAAAGAAATAATGTTATTTTTCTTTCTAATACTAGTGGTCAAATTTTTATGAAGTGGGATAAAATGAAAAGTATTGTTAAGAAGTACTTTATAAATTTTTATTCCAAAAATGGATAGTATGCCTTTTTTTTTCTTGTTACAAAGCTTTTTCCTGGCTTGAGTTCTTTAACTTTTGATGATTTTCAATGGCTAGTTATAGATAAGGAAGTAAAAAAAAAATATTTTAGTTCTCACAAAGCTCCCGGTCCTAATGGTTTGAATTCGTTCTTTCTTCAAAGCTAATGAAATGTCATTGGACTTTTAGTTTATGATTTGGTTTGCAAAATGTTTAAAAATATAGAATTAATTAAAGATTATAATCAAATTTTATCAATGTTTATCCTAAGAGTTAATTCCCTAAAGAGTTTAAGGCTATTACAAGGTAACTGCTTCTAGATTGAAATATTATATGGATCATTTGATTGCCCCAACCCAATGTAGTTTTCTTCCTAGTAGACACAATAGGAATAATATTGTGATTAGACAAGAGGTGATCAATTCTATGAAGAACAGAAAGAGTAATAAAGGATTCATAGCTATCAAAGTAGGTCTTGAAAAAGTGTACAATAGGCTTGATTAGAATTTCCTAAAAGATAACCTTAACAAGTTGAAGTTTGATGAGAACTTTGTTAATTTAATTATGTAGCGTGTTTTTTTCCCATCTATGCAAGTATTGTGGAATGGTGAAGTGACCAAGGAATTCTATATGTCAAGAGGTATTTATTCAAGAGATTCATTGTTGCCATAACTTTTTGTGTTATGTATTGAAAGGTTTTCACATAGTATTAATTGGGATGTTTAAAATGAATCTTAGAAGCCAATTAAGTTGTCTCAAAGAGGTCCTTTGCTTTCCAACTTGTTCTTTGCTAATAATCTTGTCCTTTTAGTGGAAGCTTCTTTAGAACAAGCAGAAGTAAAATGAATTAAGTTATTTGCAAATTACTCACGAACAACTCGTTTAAGGGCTTGACTTGGCTTGATTCATTTAATAAACAAACAAATTTGAACATAAAATTAGGCTTGATTAATAAATGAGCAAGCTTAAGAATCTCAAAACTTAACTCATTTAGTTTATGAATAACTCGTTTAAAAATAATAATTAAACATAAATTTATATATTATACATTTTATATATGGTATAAAAGTATATAATATCATAAGATTATTTTTAAATATCATACTATAGATATGATTATATCTTTATTTTTTTTATTATGTGATCTATCTTGAATATTTAGCATTATTATGGGTATTTTTGGATCTATGTAAATAGGCTGGCAAAAATTCAACAGACGAGTCCCATCAGAAAAAGCCCAACTCGTCCAAAGATTGAAATTGCTGAACAAAGGAACTAGATCACAGAACAAAGGTCAAGGTGGTGGCTCTAGACAATGAACTCTAGTCGACAAGTCGAAACATGCCACTTTAACCACCTTTCGAAAAACTCACTTTGGTTAAACCAAAGAACGGGACTAACTTGTAGATATTAACTTGCATGGCCAACTTACAAGAACTAACTTATAATTAGTTTATTATTTTCTTTTTTTTGGAACAGACTAAGATTGTATACCCCAGCAACTATAAATAGGGGTTCAGATTATTATAAAAGGAAAGGCCAATTTCAAACCTAGAAAGAAACTTAGATAGAAAAAGCCAATTCTAGACAGAGAGCACACTCTGCAAAATGTAGAGAGAAACTATATACTATATACTCTACGCTTTATAAGCATATTTTAGGAAATAATACTACTGTGGACACAAGGGTTGACGATTGACTTTAGCTAAATTATGTTAAAAACTCTTGTTGTTCTCTCCATGTTGTTCCTCTTCTTCCTTCATTATCATCATCCCTCTCTCCCTACATTAATCGGAATCGTAATTTGCAGTTATACTAAACTTTTCTGGTTGACAAAATTTGGGCTTACTAAATTCCACCATTAACAAGCATCTAATTTCTTTTGAATAGAATGACTTGCTAAATGATTTTATAGTTTGCAAAAATTTAGTAATAAGAAGAATTAAATGACAAAAGAAATAACTTACTTTTGATTGGAATTTTGCAATGTAAAGAATTAAATATATGAATCTTTTCATAGTTGTGAATAAAAATTATTTACATTTTGGTTAAATTTGTTTATTTTTTGAAAAATAGATTATTTAAATATGTCAAACGAGCTGAGCTCAAGCTTGTTTGTTTATTAAATGAACAAGCTTGAAAACGTAAAAGCTTAACTCAACTCGGCTCATTTATGCCTCTAACTATAACCTTGCAACACAAACACAATAATGATTATAAAGATATAAATGTATATTAGGATGTTCAAACCTCGCAACATAAACACCTCAGCCTCAGATAGTGGTCACCATGAAAGTATGGTTATAAATTGGCTTTAGGAACTAATCATTATTACAAAAGTAAGAATAGGAGCCCTTGGAGTTTAAGATAAATGGAAATAACAATAAGAACTAAAAAGCTATTGGAAACTAGTGATATGGCGATTGAAACTTCTCTAACCCTCCTCTCACTATTAAGGGAGATCGATGAGGGCTTTGTATAAAAAGTAGTTGAGGCAAGTTATGTGCCAGCGAGCCATATCTAATCTTTAAATCTTCGAGTGTTGGATGATTGAAATTTCTCTTAGCCTTCTCCCTGCCACAGAAGAGTTCAATAAAGGGCCTATATGCTAACAAGCCTTATTTGAACTCCCATGCTGTGAATGCATAGCTTCAAAATTTTGAAATTTATGGTTTCTCAATTTAGGCGATTGTCATTTGAAAGGGAAATAAATCTTATCCAATAAATAAATATAAGATGATGACCATATTTGTATGAAGTCTTGTAATGATATATGCATTTCAATTTGTAAGAATAATAAATAATTATGATAAAGAGTTTACTTGAAGTGTAACGGTTCTGCACCTTACATTTACAGAATTCTTATCAACTTGGCTTAAGTGGAGGCAACAATCTAAAAATTAGAAGAAGCCTTCAATTGTTCTTACATCATTTGAAAATTAGGCTCTACCCAAAATGACATTAGCGAAGTTCATTAATCAATTGCACCTACCAAGTTATAGTAAGTCAATTAACTAATATTTTTGGCAAATAACTTTTCCCAAAATAGTCACAAGTATAACAAAGAAAGTAGGGCCATCCATTCTTTCACTTGAAAAGAAGAACTTGTGGGATGTAGGTAATAAACATGAAATCAAAGATAAAGCTTTACTTTTATGACTTGCCCAAAATATATGATTTATAAAATCTTTTATAACTAAAAGTTACAGCTAGAATATATGGGTAGAAATTCTTATCTTTTATAGACTTGGACGAATGGAGATGATTACATAGGCTTGTTCTAGTTTTGGTGACTTGATTTCTTGTTGGCTTGCCAAATCACTAAAGACAATGATGAAAGATTTTTTTAATAAAGACTCAGTGGCAATAATTACCCAGCTTTCATTGAAAAATCATGAAAAGCAACTCAAGAAAGAAAATGCACTGATTAGTCATTGATAAATTGCCAGATCTACTTGGATTTGTGAGAAAAATGAGTTCTTGGTGGGAAAAGTGAGAGATTTTTTAGAAAAGGTAAAAGCTTTTGTGGTGGGTTTGGGACTCTCCATAGAAAAAGATGAAAAACCATAGGCGATGCAAATTAATGACAACTTTTCATTGACGGGAATGTAGAGCCACATGCAAGATAACAAAAAAGTCAAGGGAGATAAATAGAGGTCCATCATAGACCCTCTGATGCTTTAGTTAGTAGGAGCTTTAGGTAGTAAAAATTAAGAATAGAGAAGAAGATGAGACTTGAGGGCATACCTTATCTATTTATAGTGTAAGGGCTAAAATCCAAGTGAATATTAAAAAGATGTAGAGTAGTGGCCAAAACACTATAAAAATGTAAATGGGCCTCAAATAATGAGTCAATAGCGCGGATGAAATAAGTATTTATCACTCAATGCATTAGCAATTTATTTATATAACATTCCTTTATATCAATTAGAAGAGATAACATCTAATCGAAAAACTCTCTTTTTTAAGTTTGGACTCTTTCTTGAGTACCTTACAATAAAACATTTAAGTTTTCAATCTAAATATTAAAAACCAATCCTTTCTTTTCTTTGCATTTGATTCGAATCACCCAAATCTATATTAATGGCGTGTAACCTTCCTTTTCATTAAATGTTTTATGTGCTTATCCCTTGAATCTATTGTAATGTTTCTTCCTAAGTTATTACTTGCCTATAAATGGAATGTCATTAGTTGATTCCAACTTCTTTTCACCTTTGGTCTCCCATTTTACTTCAAGAGTCACTATTCTTTTATGTCTGACATTTTATTTCAAAAGGCAGTATTTGTTTTCTTTATACCTTTTTGCATGAATGCTTTTCCTCATCCTCTATATTTGCTTATCTAGTAATCCTTGGTTTTTAGACAAAGCTTGGATTTTTCATTATTAATAGAGATTTTTAATAGTTTAAAATGTCAAGATTAAAGGAAGTAGGTTAGTTTAAAAGTAGTTTAGACTTTGATGATGCTCTTCAAAGCAAATTTAGGAATGTTTTGAAAATTTGTTTGACATCTAATAAACAACTCCAAATCTTTGGTCATGTTTGGCCTAAATACATCTAGAACTTTCAAAAGATTTATAAAAGGTTGTTTAGGAGTTTAAGTAGGGCAAAAGCCTCAGAAATACTTGGGTACATATATGGATTATGCCCAAGATAAAAATTAGGTTGCTTAAGAAGTAGTTGACAAATAAAGAAGAACTTTCAAGGATGGAAATATAGGTTGCTTTTTCAAGTAGGAAGACTCACACTTCATAAATTTGTCCTTCAAAGTCTTCCTTTGTATCAATTTCAGGCCTTAAAGTTCCCAAAGAAATACCTATAACAAATTAGGACATAGATCTCTAATTTTTGGTGGAAGCATATGCAAAACTAGAAATCTATTCATTTGTTACCCAGAAAGTCTCTTACCAAACTTATAGAGGAAAGTGGTTTGGATCTTTTCAAGATGGATTTCTTTAGTCAGACTTTACTAGCCAAATAGATATGGCAAGTTTATGATTTTCCTAGATCTTTGTTGGCTAAACTTGTAACTACCAAATATGAAAAGGGGAATATAAAAAATTTGACATGTTTAAGTAACACTAATTGGAGATGGAAAGGAGTAATGGATTTTGTTAGTATTATAAATACAAAGCTTCAATGCTAGGTAGGTAATGGGGAAAGCATTTGTATCTATAATCAATTTTGGTATAGTCCAAATTAATCTTCTGACTCTAGGGGCATTATAGTGTGTGATCTGATTGACATGAATATTTCAAAATGGAAAAAAGGCAGAGCTCATAAATTGTTCAACAATCAGATTGCTAAAAGAATTTGTCAAACCTTAATTTCTAATGCAAAGATATGAGATTGGGTAGCCTGGATGGGATCAACCATAGGCTATTATCATGAACACAAAGTTTACAAAGCAATTGTCCATGCCAATTTAGGAAGCTATAGCCCTAATTTTGAGGTTACATGGAAGACACTTTAGACATTACCTATCCCACCTAAAATCCAAATTTCTGCATGAAAGCTATGTCATGATGTGATTCCCCACAATAGACTTCTTGTCAAGGAAGCATATTCTGGTCCCTCAAACTTGTGCATTATGTAACAAAGTTAATGAAAACTCTAAACATCTATTCCCAAATTGTAACTTTGCTCAAGCTTTATGGTTTGATTCTCATCTTGGAATTAGAATAGAACTTATTCATCCACCGAATGTTAAGTATTAGATCTGTACTTGCTTAAAGACCAAGCCACCTAAAGACATTTTCCATTAAAAGCTAACATGTCCTATCCTAATTGTATATATGCTATTTAGTTTATAAGAAACCGTACATTTTTAGAAATGAAATTCTAGATCCTAATCACAATCTAAGACTGATCAAGAAATGGAAAGTAGAAATGCATTTTTTAGCCTCTAGGAAGTTGGAAGCAGATAACATCAAAGCATTTCACTAAATGTTGCATACAA
Source organism: Saraca asoca (assembly GCA_026873985.1). NCBI lineage: Eukaryota > Viridiplantae > Streptophyta > Magnoliopsida > Fabales > Fabaceae > Saraca > Saraca asoca. Next base: position 9,598 of record JANHAO010002967.1, on the reverse strand, counting down.
TTCAACCAATAAATAATACAATTTTTCAGTTCTAAACTAAAAGGGTAAGGGTAAACAATAAAGGTTTCTTGGATTGTTACACTAAAATCCAAACTACCATTAGGGTTTATCAATATAGAATTTATAGAATCAAAAAATTACACATTCTTTCTAGGAATCAAAGCTTTCATCTTATAAGGTCATCTTGATGATTCAAACTTTTTACTCCCTTCAAATTTGAGACATAGGTGCGACTCTTTCAAGGGAAACTTTATCCATTTATTTTTCTTCAAGTTTTTTATGGATATTTAATCCACCAGAATTAAATTACTAAACTCCTAGATTTGTAGTATTGATAAGTCTAGGATGAACCCTAGATTTTGGTTGATTAATTTATGATTATAAATCTATTAAATTCAATAAACTTGAATGAAAAGGGGTTTTGAATTCCAATTTGAGATGCAAAATAAAAATATAATTTAAATTATAAGAGAAACCTTTAATTTGGGAAATTTTAATACAAGAGAAATTCATATATTTAATTGACAAAATGATCATTAACACCTAAATATTATTCCTTTTCTTATTAATTGGCCAAGAATTATCTAAAGTCTAGAATAATCCTTATCTTTCTCCCCTAAATTCATTAATTCATGCATAGCATCCAAATTAAATTCTTATTATTAATTTGATCAATATCAAGCAATCCTAGTCTAATTATTAATAGCATTACAAACTGGAAGAGGTTAAGACTAGATAAAAATTATACACTGGTGCAACTCATTTAATCCATCCTGCATTTCCCTTAAGCATTAAAAAAAAGCTCCCTTATGCAATTATAAATTAATAAAAAAAAGACAAATAATAGATAATCAAATTAAGAATAATTCAAAACAAATAAGATGTCACATGCATAATAAATTGAAATAGAATTATCTTGAATTAAAAAATTGAGTTTGTTAACTCATCGCAAATAAATTAAAATTATAAGAAAAGAATTGTTGTAAAGATATTATTGCATGATTTGCCTTAAAGGAAATCTCATTTATATACAAAGATAGAGGGAATCAATCCTTCATGATTCTTGAGCGATACTCAAGTAATCCTAATTCAACTGAGATTCTGATTGATGTAATTACTTTTCTGGTTTTGCCTATTGATTTTTGGCTAAACAAGGGTAGAATTAGACTTTGATCTCTTCTAAAAAGCTATAACCCTATTCCTCAACATTTCCACAAAGCAAGTCTTGCTATAACCCTATTCCTCAACATTTCCACAAAGCAAGTCTTGCTCAAATTAGCGGTTTCTAACTCAAGTTATGGGCTAGAACCCAAAACAAGTTCAGAGTAGTCCAACCTATATCAAATTCTATAACTCAAATTCATAACCATATTTTCCATTCAAAACGACATAGTTTTACTTTGAGCTCTTCATGAAAGTTATAGATATGGATCTTAGTTTTGTCATGAGGTTAGGTTTGCAATGATTGGAGGTTTATAGCTCCTGATAACATGAAGATACCGTAACTAAGTCAAGATTCAGCAAGATCAGCATTCTGCTTCAACTTCTGAGTTAATTGTAAACCATCAAACATCTAAATAGGGCTTGGAACTCTGCATAATAACTTTATGTCTTTGTCTTAGCTTTTAAATGATATAAGAATCATCTTAAATGGAAGTCTAGAACTTAAGATACATTGAAAAGTCTGAAACAGTGTCAAAAGAGTAAAATAAGACATAAGTAACTCTATTTGATATATAAATTTGACCAAAAACTAAATGTAGAAGAAATAAAATATATAAATATTGCACTCATAAGTTTTTCTCAAGGATATTTGGAAGTTCCTCCAAATAGATCACCCAACCATCATCCTAACTATTTGGACACAAAATCATCACCTTTGTTGTAGTTCTCTTTCCTCCTTTGTTTTAGGCAGTTGGCATCTTTTTCCTTTTTAATTTCCTATTTTGTGTGTAACACCCAAAAAAAATAAAAATTGAAACCCTTAAAATTTTACATATTAGACACATAAAAAATATTAAAAGAAAATTACCAATTTATTATAATTTAAATGATTATTTTTTAATAATAGTTTAAATATAACTTTTTATGTATATACTGCCTATAAACAAAACTTTCATTGCTGAAACCTTTCACATGACCACGTAAGGTGCACCATACTTTAAAGTGGTTATACAATGAGTTATTAAAATTTTCATAAAAATAGCAACATTGCTGAAAAAATGATATAGCTTTTGTTGCAATTAACCAAAATTGTTGTTGCTATTATTTAATTAGTGTTACTTTTATAGTCATTGTTTATAATTAGTATTATGATTTTATTTATAATATTATCTAAATCAAATTCATTTTACTCACTTTAAATATGTGGGGGTTGATTTAGTTTAAATTATATGATATGTAAATTAATAAAAAAATAGAAATAATGATAATAGAAACAATATGTTTGTTTATTCTTTTTCTCTAGATGTGATAAATGAATAGATTTGAATTGATTAATTGTTGATCCATTATTCAATTGTAGATCATTAAAAATCTTAAATAAGTTATAAATGACTAATGACCCATAGATAAAAGAGTGAAACCCAATTCTCTTTCATATTTCTTATCAAATAATTTTTGTTGTCAATATTTCTCTTATCATTTCTATTGCCACTATCAATAACAATTTTCCTCTATTAAAACCCTCAGTGATACATATAATTATTTTCTCACTATCATATCTCTTAAAGGATTTTCAATATCAAAATTATTTAGATAAAGATTTTTTTCATAATTTATCTCTTCTTTTCTACTATATATGTGTTCTTTCTTATTTTTTATAAACAATTTCTCTTTTTTTTTTTATTTTACTTTGTACTAGGACCAATTCTTGAAATCTTTGTTTTTAGGATTTGAGGATTAGCTTCACATCTTGTATTGTTGTTTTATATGTTTTGTTCATCAATTTGGTAATATAAGTTTGAAAACGAAGCACAAACAAATGAGTATTGTGGCCATGGTATTTGCATTTTATCGTGATTGTCTTGTATAGCTACTCATATGAAATAGATCATAAAAGCAATAATTGTTTACACTATTTCTATATTTACTATTCAAATGGAAATGTCTTTAACTAATTTAAATAAACAAAATTAGCTCAATTTAATTTCTACATTATAATTGATTATAAAAGAGCTATGAATAAAAATAGCAACTTTTACTAAAAATAAGTATGAATGATGAATTGCACTAAAATGAGACTTTAGGAATTGGATATTTTAGGGCATGGTCTTTGTATTATATATAGAGTAGATTAACATGTGAAGTCAAACTAGCTAAAGAAACACACTAAAATATTTTTAAGCTATTTTTATAAGCTTAACTTGACAAATCTTGGTCTGCAAGATCTACAAAAAAGAACACAAGTGACTCTATAGAGCACTCCAATAGTCACATTAGTGACATGGTGAGAGAAGGTAAAAGGAGAATGAGAGTAAAATCCCCTTTCTGAAGTGCATCGCTTGGTTTATATAGAGGTGTGATGCATAAACTGGTACTTTAGGGTTAAGCCTATTTGAAATGCTCTAGGCCTAGTCAAACGGTAACGATTGAATGGTCATAGCCTAAGACCTTTATTTTGAGCTATGTCATTTGCCTCTTTCCTCTCCAAGAAGCCATGATCGAACGGCCATAGCCCAAGATCTTTATTTTAGGCTGTGTCATTTGTCCCCCTTACTCTCTGTGGGCCATGGTCAAATGATCATAGCACAAGACCTTTATTTTAGGTTGTATCATTTTCTCTCTTCCTCCTGGGTAGGTCATGGTTAAATGGTCAAGGTCAAATGATCATAGCCCTATACCTTTATTTTGGGTTGTGTCATGCTAAAAGAGACATTCAGCCCATATTCACTGTCTAGGTCATTCAACCAAAATTTGATACGGAGGGAGTCTGCTTAAATTTTCTATATTAGGGGATCTGTTCTAACCAATGGAACTACTTAAATTTTTCTACACTAGGGGATCTACTCAGACCGAGGGAATTACTTGGATTTTTGTTCACATTGGAGCATTTGCTTGGATTGAGGTAACTATTTAGATTTTTGTTAGTGCCAGGGGATTTGCCTAAACTTGTCTTCATGCCAAAGGATTTGCTCGATCTTTGACTTTGAGCTTATGGCTCAATCTTTTTCTTTTCACTATTTTCTTCACTTCCCTTTATTGATCAGACATGCAATTTATAGTCTTAAATCTTCTACCATTACTCAAGTCAATCGATCATGGCCAAGAAATCCTACACAGTAAATAAAGCTAGCTATGCACAATAGAGATGGGTCTACCGAGCACATTTTGATGTTTAAATCAATAATCACTTACAATAACTAAAGATTAATGCGTATCTGGGAGTAAAAGATGGTACCTACTGTGTGTTTTTATGGCAATCCCTACCTTTTAGGTGACTGATAATAAATTGATCAACTTCTATATGTACTTGCTTTTTCATGGGTCGATGTGGTTCTTCATTTTTTTTTGTTAGCCTTGTATGAATTACTACGTTTTTAGATACACAAGTTCCATGAGTCTTAAGTCTTTCTTGTAAGCTAGATAGTAGGCCATCTTTTTGGCCTTCAGGGTGATCATATCTTCTGGGACTAGCACTGAACTTTGCAAATTTTTTATTCCCTTTATGACTTGAATGAGCTCTTTTATTTTTCTTTGTAGCTCTTTCCAATCTCCCTTAGCTACTAGTCACTCCATTCCTAGCTACATAACACTCAACAATTTTTCACATAATGCCACTTTCGACTTTGCATGTTTATGTTCCCTCACATACAAAGAATAGCAATATATTATTATAGAAATGTGTAAGCATGTCTTCTTGCATCAATTATCAATAGTAAATTGTAGTAATAGTCATGGCATAATTCCTTAAGCAGTAGCATCTTTTATGTTTATTATGTCCTTAGTAGAAGATAATCTTAAAAGAAGTGTCTTACTCCTTCCTTCTAATAATGGAAAGCATTTTAAGAGTCCTATATCAATTTTATATAACTTCTAATATCTTTTTTTATGGAAGGTGGCTAGCACAGTATAATATCTTTTTTATACATGGCAACAATCAAACAAAAAATAGGACCACAATCATGAATGAGAATGAATATAGAAATTTTGGGATTATGCATCAAAGTGTGTATATGTGATATGTATAACTTATATGCATAACAAGCCTAAATTTCTAATTAGATGAGACTTGAATATATTTGTAAAAAGACAAACTATATCTTACATGATGTGTAAAATAAAATTGGATATTTGTAGTTAAAATTTTTTGTTATATTATGATTGTGAGATCATGGCTAATAGAAATACCAAGAAAGGCAAAAGTGATCAACCTTCAAGTCATATCAATGGGATTAGAAGTAACCTGAATCCTTTCATTTTATGGGTTATGGTTTAAAATGAAGTCCATTTAACTTTTTAATCACAGCACTAATGGTATATTCAAGACTACATGGGGCTATAGTACCAAAAGCTCTTTCCAACAAAGCTGAAAAAGTATAAGGTTGATACTTTCTAGGCTAATAGCATGCAATAGTATCATCTTTGCATATAAGTTTATCTTTATATGGCAGATTATTGCTGCCTTTGTATGGGTCTTATTTGGTAAAGGCTTGGCTTTTACTTCAACTTAATATGCCCTTATTTGCCTTCATATTGTCAATATTAACCAGGTAAAAGCTCAAATTGGCTTGTATACATACAACTAAAGCCCTAATTGACTTACAACTTTTGAACATATAGCTTTTTCAAAAGCTATATGGTCTTTAGTCAGTCCTATGGTATTTCATACCCACTTCAAATTTGCTTCAAATGCCTTGATACATTTTATCAACCTATTAAGCACATATGACTATTAAGCATGTTGGAAGACATATAAAGCATTTATAAGACTATAACATGCTTTCTGTTGATGGAGTTTGTCACAAACAAGATAGTGTGCTATTTAAGTTGTATAAGGACAATTATGCTTCATCAAAGCATTCCATTTAACACCTCATGTGCAATTCTAATAAAAAATCTTTAACAAGAAAACTTTGTAAATTTGCATAGCTAAATCAATTTGACAGCAAAAACAAGGATTCATAGAGTGAGATTAACACCCATCAATAATATTAGCTATGTAATAAGGATGCATATGGGTAAAAAACTTTAAGGATCATACCTAATGAAGTCTTTATAAATTCCTCTTCAAACCTTCTTTTTTTTTACCTATTTTAGATCTTACTGATGAAGCAATTAAGAAAAAGAATGGCTGCCCATACTAGTCCATGTATAGAAACCAAAGGAACCAAATTGGATTTTCGCAAGAAGCAAGACAATCTTGTAATTATCCCTTTCCCTAGTTATCAAGGAAATTTTAGTTGTACCATTGTGACTTCATCTCTACGATGCTTTTTCCTTGCTCTTTTCCTCACACTATACTACATTATGGTTACGTACTATAGCTAGCATGACTGGTTGGAGCAGCTGGATGTAGCTCTACGTAACTACTAAGAGAGAAAGGCCCAATCCAATAATGGAAAGCTAAGACTTTAGGTAACATCAAATGCCTAAGTGAGTGTCTTGCAACAGGACCAGACGATTGAACAGCTAGGCACTCGTGCTCCTTAACCAGAATGAATTAATTAGTGAGCAACTTCATCCAGTCAAACTAGGAGGACCAACTGAAAAAGAAAATTAGCCGGGGAAGTCGATCTTGCCAAAAATAAGGAAAAGTGAGATGGAAGACATTGTTAGAAAGGTTGAGAAAGTGAAGACTAATAATGGCAGAGATCTCTAGTGGAATAGGTCCAAAGATTTAGTTGTTAGCAATTAAGGGATTGACGAGGAATAGAAGATGAGCAACATTGTTAAAAAGTGTGCCAAAAATATTAAGACCGATGAGTTTTAGAGCTATACGTGTCAATGAAAATCATACGTGATGTCGAACCAGATGCAGTGGTTGGTGGAGACATTCTATGAGGAGAGAGCAATTGTAGGCCATTAATAATGGCTGTTTACAAGGATAAAAGCACACGATAACTAACTCATGCCTAAGATAATATGAAATCAACCATATATAACACAGACAAGTTAGCAAGTGACACAATTCCACACACATGTCGATTCCACAAGAAGAAACCATTTCGCTAGCTATTAATGTCTAACCCAGAGGAGTAGATATCAACAACTGTGATTTTAGAGGGATTTGAGGTCTAACAAGTCACAATCAAGTAAATGGATGCAAAAGAATGAATGGCACCTAAATCAAACAATACATAAGCTAAAATAGAATTGACTATTAAGATACCTGTGACCATAGCATCAGAAGCTTAGGCATCCTACCCCATCAAGGTGTAAACTTGGGCAGTAGTCTTCTGACAGCTACCATAGCCTCTACTAGCTGACCTTCTGCTCCTATCTCTAGCAGTGAATCCAAATACTAAGGGCCTAGTGGATGGGGCATTGCCTAATATACCTACGGCCCTATTGCCATGTGGCGAGGCTGATGAATGAGGACAATCCTTCACCAAATGACCTATCTGACTGTATCCAAAACAAGCTCTAGTGACTCTTCTACAAATCCCTGAATGAACCTTTTCACAAGATTGGCATAGCCCTGATGCCTCATGTCTAACTGGAGTAAAGGGACCGAAACTAGATCCTCTATAAGATTGATGACTAAAAACAATGGCACCTGTGGATCTTCTGGAATGAGGTGTCCTAGGGTTGTTGAAAGTGGTCTTCTTGTATCTCCACTGGTACTCCTAATTCTAGACTTCTTTCTTGAGCCCCCTTGAATTTCTTTGTCTTGCTCTCTTTCCTTTATTCTTACCTCCAATTCTATTGCTCTATTATAGACTTCCTCATATGTGGTATCCTTGGAAAATGGTATAACATTAAAATATTTATCGTCCAAGCCCCTAATAAACCTTAAAGCCCTATCCCTTTCAAAAGGGACCAAATTTCTTGCAAACTAGGAGAGGTAGAGGAATTAGAAAACATACTCAAAAATAGATGATCCTCTTTGTTTCAAATTATAAAATTCTTGCATCTTTTCATACCGCTGCCCTTCAGGGAAAAATTGATCTAGAAAGGCTATGTGAAACTTTTCCTAGGTGACGGTTCCTCACCTATGGGCCTACTTTGTTCCCACCCTTGATACTATGTTTTTGCCGATCCATCAAGCTGGAATTTCATTAGCTTTACTGCCACTTCTTCAAGATACTCTATAATCCACCAGGACTACTTAATCTGTCCAAAAATTTTATTAGATCTATAGATGATCTAGCTCATGAATATCTAAAAGGTCCCATATTCTGAAAGCTACTCATATATTCTTCAAAGCTTTTAGTGGTTGATGGTGCAAGAGGTGGAAAGGGCGGAGGCATCTGAGTTTTCGCCTTCCTTTCTTGTCTTTAAGTTTCTTGCTAAGTCATTTTATTCATAAATTCCATCATTAAATTCTTCAAGTCACTACAAGAAAAATATCATTTTCCAACGGACACTCTAATGGATTCCAGATCCATTGGAATATTCCAACAGACATTCCAAAGGATGTCATCCATTGGAATATTCCAATGGATCTGGAATCCGTTGGAGTGTCCATTGGAATATTCCATTGGAAATTGAAAACTCTTTGGTTTTTAAATTTTTTTTTTTAAAAAGTAATTCCAACAGACATTCCAACGGAATTGTTCGTTGGAAATTAAAAGTTCATCCGTTGGAATGTAAAACGCGTCATTTTACTTTTAATTTCCAACAGACAATTCCAATGGAATTATTCGTTGGAATTTTCAAAACCCTTAACACCATCCCCTATTTCATTTTTCTGTAGACTTCCCATTTCATTATCGCACTCTCTCATCTCTCGCGCTCTCTCATCTTTCCCGGCTATGATTTCTTCGTTCTCCCTCTCTGTATGTTGTAGATTGAAGCCAAATTTGCACTGCATCACTTGTATCTTAGCAAGGTGAGTTGAAATTCTTCGTATGTATGTATGTTTGCAATGGTTTAAGCTGCAACATGAAATTTTCATTTAATCTATGTAGTAGATAACTGGTCCCTAATGCTGGTTTCTTTTGAGTTGTGTTAGCTTGCTTGCAAAATGCCTATGATCATGTGGGATTAGTCGTCATTAAGTCGGGACTGTGACCAAGTGTCTTTGTGTTTCAACTGGTAGCTCGAGCAAATGGGGGATTGGGGTTCTCTGGGCCTTTTATACACAGTAGATATGCTGCTTTCAAATTCTTTTCTTTTGCTCAGGTAACAAAAATCAAATTTAAATGATATTTACAAGCTTGATTATCTGAAGAAAATGTTAAAGTAGAAACAATGTTTGTCCCTACACCACATATCTACTTCTAGAGGTGTGTGTTAGTTTTGATATACACATTGTTGGGAAGTGAGGATGAATACTGACATGAAATTAAGTCAGCTTGAGCAAAATAAATCACAAGCTAGAGGTGTGTGTTAATGCTACAAAAAGACCTCTTTTCAGGTGCTTACTTGCATGTGTTTCAAAATCTGCACAACACTACAAGCACTGCCATCATCCATTGTGACATACATGATATAA
>JANHAO010002966.1:0-27230 GCA_026873985.1 Saraca asoca | reverse complement strand
CTAATCTGGGCCACTGCGTATATATTATATGTTTATACAGGTTTGATGGGCGTGTGGCCCTTTGTTTGAATGTAGGCCATGTGGCTAGATGTCCGAAAAACAGAAGAAATTCTGCCGAATTTTCGGTAGAGATAATAAATTCATATTGGTTGATTTATGGAAGTTATGTGCATTGTGTGTTATGTCATGTATATGTTAAGGCTTGTAGGGATTTCCTGAAGGAAAGAGATTCCTGAAGGTGACCTTCTACGCGGGTCACGGACCTCGGGTTTGGGTCGTGACAACGGATCTCCTTGGATTGATCGTTGAGAAAGCATGCTTTGAGTTGCGAGATAAGCTTTATCCCCAATGACCTGAGGTTGCTGCTTTAACCCTTATTGACTAACGACCTGAGTTTGTGTCTAACGACCTAAGTTCGTGTCTAACGACCTGATGCCTTGGTCTAGTGATCTTAATCCTGAATGAGCTGGGTCCTTATCAGCTGGACTTGTTTATTGTATTTTTACCAGTTCATTTGTATGGTTCCAAAAATACTCATAACAATACCTTTTTTATTGGCAGCATCTCAACAGATGTCCATTTAATGGTACTAACTTTTTGAGATGGCACGAATGATCCTGCACATGAGGGATACTATCAAGTTTGTGATTGTGAGTTTTACTACTACATGATTAGAGCACCAGCATATGATGTGAAGGGTTTGTCTTTAGAATGCATTATGGAGATTATGCAAAAAGTGTGAATTATTGTGATCCACTAATTTAATGTCCTACATGTTTTTAGTTATTATCAGGACCCTGCTAATACTTCAAGTTACAACCTTACAGTTTAGGTGACAGCATTTTCATTTCTGTCATTGCAAATGTTCATTGAGCTTCCTAAATTCCTGGACTAGAGCCCTTTAAGCTTACACAGGTGATAGCAAGGACAAAGTAAATATCCAGGCTTCTCACATGTGAACCTTTCAAAAGATAGCATGCCCCTCATGTGCTATTAAGACAATGGACTCCGGCAGAGGAGCAGTGATCAGCCTTAAAGAAGAATATACCTGCTATAGAAAAAGCCATTAAGACAATGGAGTCTGGCAGCATATATGGACGTCATTTGAAATGATCTGTTGAACTTTACGGCCTGTGAAGATTCCTAAGTTTTTGGAGAATGGTGCATTTTGGTAGTGTATCACTGCTTTGTTTCAGCTCAGTACCGTTTGGAATCCAGAATCGGCTAAAAAATTTAACGAGTTCCGTGAGGTAATGTACCTTTGTTCACCATAAAAACCACACCAGATTTTTTTTTCTTTTATTTTCCACCAATGTATATTGAATCTTCTTTAATCCTTGCAGAAGATACCAAAATGATTATTTACTATGAAGGTTATTTTCATCACTTGATGCTGGATGTACATATTTATCTGATTATTCATTTTACATTCAATGCTGGATGGAGATATGTATCTGATATTCCTTTTGATCTTTGTTGTAATTTTAATAATTTACAGATCGCATTATCGTTGATTCCTTTCAGGTACCTGAGCTCTATACCTATGATGCTTAAGAAGGGTGCGCTGGTAGCTATCGGCTTGCGCTCAGTTTTTGGCCTGTGCCATTTTGGGAGGCTCCTATCTCCTCAAACAGACTTGGATGAATATTTTGTTTTACTAATCAAGTGTACTGGCAATAGTACTTCAGGAAGACTATGGGGCAGGACTTAGGCTGAAATCAAGTGCTTAACAATTATACAAGCAATGAGAACAATGCAACATTTCTTTCCATATTCTTATTGGTTTCTCATTTTCTCAAGTTGGTTGTGGGGGGTAATATATTTCCTTGTACCAAATATAATAAAGAAAAGCCAAACGTTATCCTACCTTTGTGCTTTTCTTTTCCACTATCATTCTTGAGAGTGTTGGAATCTCATTGCTTTCTTGACTTCACCTTAGCCTTCAATCAGTTTTTGTTTCAGGGATCATCTTCTGCACTGATGTGTTGTGTTGTGTTCTCATTTATCATTCTCTTTCATTTATGTAAGTTTCCACCTTTTTATTTTATTAATTAAGGGAGAAGATGCCAAAACCTTAATCACGCATCATTATCTGAGCCGCTGCATTCGGTGGCTGATGGGTTGTATGAGAGGGTTATCGCGATTAGAGCACAGCTCAATTAAGTGGTTTAAGAGTAATTTTCTTTTCACGTCGCGAAGAAGTGGATTAAGTAAGATATTGTAGTTGAAAAGAGTGGATAATTATAAAATTAAAAATTATTTTTTTAATTACATATTAAATTTATTAAATTTTGAGTGATTGATTTATTTTATTATTAAAATATATTTTACACTTTAATGAAATTAAACTCGATAAAATATAAATAGTACTTTAAAAATAAAATTTAATATCACATAATCTCCTTTAAATTTTAATCCTTTAAATAACTCCTAAAATTTTAAAAAATCAAAAACAGGATTTCAAAATAGGAAAAAAAAAGGCACATGAATCACTTGTGATATTTTCTAATTGTTTTTTAGCATAAATGCCAGTTAATTTATAATAGATTTTCTTCTAAGTTAAATTATTAATAATTAGGACATGTTTTTTTTATGTATTTAGGATATGATTAAAGATAAATAATTTAAATAAATTATTGTTAAAATTTGATTGAATTGTATTTCAAGAAATAAGATAATATATGTGTTTTTTTTTTTATTTGCTTTCGTTAGCACTCTTTGGTGTGGTCCTAGAGCTGTCGCTTATTAAAAGAAAATTATGAGAGATAAATTAATTTTGATATCCCCACTTGATTTGTTTTCATAAAAAATAGTTTTTAATAAAAGGATTTATTTATTTATATACAAATAAAAAATGAATTTTAAGTTATTATATATAATTATTTGTCAATAATAGAATAAAACATGGTAGTACATTGGGTGCTTATATTAATAAAATAGTAAATATTTTTTTGTATAAAATTTTTTATATATAAAATTAAATAAATAGAATTTTTTTATAACGATAATTTATTAAAATTATAAATACGGTAAACGTCGCGTCATATGTTCCCACAAGACCAGCCCAGTGTGACTTATACATCTTTTTCCCGAAAGAGACAAAGCGCGACTCATCATTAGTCCTACTGCACTTACCGATTTTGTTCTGCCTGCATTGAATCAAGGAAGGGGATAACCATGGCGATTTGCAGACTGAGAGCACTGATTTCTCTTTCTAAATGCAATTCTCTATTCAACTCTTCTTCATTTCTATCCTTCCCAATTCGCAGGTTCACCTCTTCTCAAGTCCCACTTCTACTAGAGGTATGTAAATGGTATATTTCTCGTTAATTGGCTTAAGTGACTTGACATACTATTTTTTCGGAATGAAACCATCTATCTCGGTTTTCTTGGCTCTTGGAATATGCACAGCTTTGATTTTAAGTGGAAGTTCTTAAGTAATTATATAAGAAATTGATGAGCTTTTTATATATGTGAATTGTAATACCTTTTCGGCCTTTTTCCTGAATGTCTAAATGTTTAACACCAACTGGATATGCTTATTTTCAAGATATTTAGGTAATAGATGTTTTGTTCACATGTTTCTGGTCTAGCATATTTTAACAATTGGAGTGTGGAGTATGAATTCATGATTGTCTTAGTTTGAAATAAAAGGGTTTGAAAGATGAATAGCTAAGATCTATAGCAAACTCCATTTAATATTTCTTGGAGAAGTTGGTCATTTGCTTGAGAGAGTATACATGCTTTGTTTCCTGTGGTTCTCAAGAAGCATCTGGCTAGTTCCCTCAGTTGTGGTTTTTATGGTTGTCCATTTTTATTCTTTCGTTGTAATGTTTGGCTCAAATGATATCGTATAGTTGGTTTATAGGTTTAAGCTACTATTAATGTTGTGGTATATGCCCAGTAGATATCTCAGTTTGATGCATAGTTTGCAAAGTTAAACTCTTTTCACTTCCTGATGCATTACAGAGTGTTGGATTCATTGGACTCGGAAATATGGGATCCAGAATGGCGAATAACCTGATTAAATCTGGATACAGAGTTACAGTTTGTGATGTGTAATGCAGTTAAACCTTTTCATGCCCTTTTCATGTTTTTTGTTTCCTCAATTCTTACCTTGATCTCTGAGAAAGTACAAAAGATCTTCAATTGAGTGATAGGTCAAATTCATGGGATACAGATATTTGGTGGGCATGGCGATGTACTTTAAATTGATGTCCCATTTAATGATTCTGTTAATTTAATTGAGTTGCTTCATTCTTGGTGATTTATGCAGAATATCTCTTATGTGAATTGAATGTGAAAAACATTTGCAGGAACTCAGATGTTATCAATAATTTCTCACAAATGGGAGTTCCCACAAAGAAAACACCTCATGAGGTTGCAGAAGCTAGTGATGTTGTAATTACCATGCTACCTTCTTCTTCCCATGTGAGTACTCCCTGGCATTTTATTTCTTGCAAAAATTAAGTCATTTATGTATGTAATTGTTCTTTGAAGCTGGTCTTGTTTCTTCCTTTATATTTGTGCAATAAATTTTTATTTGTTGATTTTAAATTTTAGATAGCTAGCTCAACTGATATGATTATCTGCTTTCTTCCAATTTAACATTCCTACCACTATCAGCTAAAATGCCCTGAAGATTTTATTTTTAAAGGTATCTTTTGGGATTTTGGAGTCTCCAACTTATGAGCACTATTACTAGTCAATCACAATATTCAAAAATTCCTGTGAATGCTAGAGGCTCAAAGAATTGTTATAAGTGGGCGTTTGGACGGGAAAAATTAGATTTAAGTTTTGAGCCGTACTGCTCTCGTCTATGCAGATGGGTATACTTGTGAGTGTGACAAATCCTGATATATTTTGATACTCCTTAAATCTTTTCAAGATCCATGCTGTACCAGATTACCAAGCTAAAGTAGGGCCTGGAATTTGTTGTTGGAGATGTCAAGACAAATTGTTTATAATAAAACCCTATATCAAACTATTCTAATACTCCTTAAGATGAATGCTGATACAGAGCTTCCTAAGATGTATACTTAAATTTCCCAATCAACATATTACATATTAGGATAAATTGTATTATTTCTTCAAGCTTCTTATCTATGACTTTGTACTGATGCTAGTATGAAATACTTATCTAATTTAAGTAGGTGATTGATGTTTACACCGGGCCAAATGGTTTGCTTCATGGTGGGAAACTCCTAAAGCCGTGGTTATTGATAGATTCATCCACTATTGATCCACAAACGTCGAGAAACCTTTCTGCTACACTATCTAATTATATTCTAAAAGAAAAGAAAGGTAAGATTAAATAAAATATGAGATAAGTAGATTGGCTTGTAAGTTGAATTAAGCTATTAATTTTTGTTTCTCTTGCAGCATACTTTTTTGTTTACCTTGGTATTCATAATTAATTTGGTGCTCATGAAAAATTCCTTTTCCATGTTTTGTGGATACCTGTACATACTTTGGCTATGTTATGTAATTTAGAAAACTTGGTACTATATGTTCAACTTGAGGGAAAACTGTACTACATCCTTTCTCCCATTGGAATGTGTATTCTTGAGTATTCTCGCACACAAACTCCTAACATCCTCTTTAGTGTTAGAAGATTACTAAACTATTGGTTCTTAAAACATTTTGCATCTTAACCTTTTGCTCATATTATTTATATAGCCCTTCTGATTTCTTTTCTGAAGACCATTTCTTAAGTTAATATGATAAATGCATGGTAGCCTTTATGACAAACTTTTAGTTTTTATCTACATGCATTAGAAGATACTTTCAATGCTATCAGCCTATTAGCAATGCCTGTCTTTTATATACAAATGGGTCCAATTTCCTTCTTCCTTTGCATATTGGATTACCTAAGAAATACTATTCTGTGACATCATGTTCCCACATACGTAATTTTATAGTGGAAGTCAGTAGGTAATCATTTTTTGTGGTTAACACTTGTAGAAATTATATACTGTAACCTGCATGATCAGGAACTGAAAATTCCCACTACGTAATTTTGAAAGTGACTCTTGATTGATGAGGGATCATTAGACTCTTTATGGTGTGAATTTTGCTTTCAATTTAGTTGTTTTGAAATATATGGAAGGAGGGTTTCTTCCAATATTTTTTTGCTGTATATGAATAACTTTTGGTGTGCTGAACTGATATACTGTTTTTTATACTGTTAGTCTGAGTGATTATGCTTTGTACAGGTGATTGGGGGACTCCTGTCAAGTTGGATGCCCCTGTATCTGGAAGTGTGATTGCAGCAGAAGCTGGAACACTTACTTTTATGGTATGATCACTGTTCTATCTAATATATTAAATTTGATTATGTTATAGATTTGTCAATAAATCAGTTAAAGGAAGCATTGCTTCTGGAAACCAGAAAACCATTGCATAGATAGTGAAGAATATTATCCCTCCATCTTCTAAGAGGGACAGTATTCTTAGTATGCTTGTGCTCAATTTGATATGGATATTAGAAGTATGATCAGTTAATTCACCAAAGTTGTGCATATTGTTATTGCAGCAAAGTTTTAGAGTTTTGGCATACTTTTATGAACAATAATTTGAACTTTTTCAGGTTGGTGGTTCAGAGGAAGCATTTCTGGTTGCAAAACCTTTGTTACTTTCAATGGGCAAAAGTGCAATATATTGTGGAGGAGCAGGAAGTGGGTCTGTAAGTTTCACTTTCCTCAAATTTATGATCAATTGATCATGTATTAATCTTTAAATTTGCTTCCTAATCTAAATGCTTTGGCAATTTTATTTTGTGTGTGTGCCAAGAGCCTTTGGCTCAAGTAGCATTCAATGTTCTTTGAAGGTTTTGCCTTCCTTTGCATCCCGGGTTCGATCCTCAGATGTTGCATTTGTAAGTCCAATTGATTAACCTCACCTATTATTACCCAAAAAAAAAAAAATTGTGTATATGTGTGTCATTGGATTTTTGCTTTTATAAATGAGAGCTGTGAATAGTTCCTAAATATTATGGCTCATCAACAATAATTGGAATTTCCTTTTAGTTTATTTGTCAACTTATTTTTCCATATGTTATCGTTTATTTTGTTGGTCATTGAATGACTCTGAAACAAAGTTTTAGTATCTATTTTAAACTTTGATCCTGCACCTTGATTGGATTGGTGGACCTGCCACTTAACCAACCAACACAAAAGTGGTATATACTGGCTGTCTTAAGCTCCTGTGGCCTTCTGCCTTCAAAATTTTTTTATATGGACTAGAATAGGCTATAAGTTTTATCTTGCAGTGCATTCATGGAAGTCATTTGATGGTTTTAGCTTTGCTTTGTTATTAGGCAGCAAAGATCTGCAACAATTTGGCTCTGGCAGTGAGCATGCTTGGTGTGTCAGAAGCCCTAGCTCTGGGTCAATCTCTTGGAGTTGCTGCTAGCACCTTGACAAAAATATTTAATTGCTCTAGCGCTCGCTGTTGGAGTAGGTATATTGCCCTTTTCTCGGTCAACACTAGATGACTTGAAGTTTTTCGAACATGATTATTGTGGATATATGCATCTTTGACAATTACAATATGTATCCGGATGTGAATCTTAGAAACAAGTTTTTCCAAAAATGAAATCAGATTAGAAAATGATCTTCTCAAATTTGGCAGCAAACATCATAAAGTTCAGAAAGCAGTAGCAATATTGTTGGAGTAACTTGTCAGATATATAACTCATCCCCCAAACTCAGTTCCCTATGTAAATGTCATATTACATAATATTTGAAATGTGACTCTCTGTCATTCCTTTTACTGTCATGGAGCTTTATCACGCTTAAATATTATTTATTAATGTTATTGTTACATGTAAAGCTTTCTTGCAGTGTACAATATGGAAAACAACAGCAATAAAATTGTTTTCGTGGTGGGCAAAGTTTTGGTATTGTGATTATCAAGTTAATATATGGTAACATTGATTACAGTGATACATACAACCCAGTTCCTGGTGTGATGGAAGGAGTGCCCTCTTCAAGGGATTATGATGGTGGGTTTTCCACCAAGCTTATGGTAAGTGATTTAGCTTTGTCTCTAAAATATTATTTATTACTTCTGTGCTTAAAAAGTATATAGTGTGCAGTGCTGTAAAGAGTATAACTTTGTTCTGAATTTCTTCATCTATTATTGATTTGGGTGCTGCCATTTGAAAGGAGCAATGCAGTTATGATTTAGAATCCTAAAGTAAGAAGCTTGATTGCAGTGGAATGTAACTAAGCCAAAGTTAGGAAAGCTTGTATTTATCATATTTTGTTTATGCCTTAGTGGCAATCTAACTATTTTTGGTCCATTTTCCAACCTTTAAATGTTCATTCTGAAATCTACTTTCTACCATTTTGAATTCAGCTTCAGCCCATGGGCTACTAGAAATCCTTTACATGGTGCAGGATTGCTTCTACATAGGCTCTGCACTTTCCTTCATAAATGATTTAGACTTGTATGTTTTTTATCATCTTTTATTTTCTGTCTTTGTTTTGTACCCGGTGGCCCAACCGTACTTTTTTTTTGGTTTCTTTTTATTACAGTGACAGCACTGAGGTTTTAACCTAAGACCTCTTGCCCCTGCAAACTACTGAAGCCCCTCACTAGACCAAACCAAACCTATTATTAACTTCACCAGCTTTTGCATACTTAAGCTGCCGTCCATAGTAGATTTTAGTTTGTTTTTTGGAAATTACTAGGAAGCTTCTATATATAATACATGGATTTCAAAAGCTTAACTCTATCTCTACATTGAATATGAAGACAATTGGAGTTTTTTTTTTTTTTTCTTTGTGATTATATTTTATTATTTATTTCCTTGAAACATTTGACAGATTCTGTCACTTATTTGCTGTGATATATTTTTAAATTGTTGAATATGACCGCAAAATTTGTTTGCATGATGCAGGCTAAAGACTTGAATCTTGCAGTAGAGTCAGCGGAAAAGGTTGGCTGTAAATACCCACTGACATCTCAGGCACAACAAATGTAAGTCCCCTATCCTTGAATGATTTTAGCTAGGTTCCCCAGTTGCAATATCTCCGTGATAAAAAAAAAAATTGGCACATTGCCTCCTGATCTATTTCATTTGGATCAATGCCACTCCACGGTTCATTTCCTCCTTATTAATAATCACCACTATTTAACCTAAACATTGTTGGTAAACTAATAATTAAAAATGCATGGTTTGTTGCCTAAATACTTTAGTTATTAGTTTACTAAAGATAATTAATTTACTAATTATTATTACTACTATAATATACCCCGTGGTACCATTTGAAAAAGTTATCTGCTATGATGCTTATGTGATGAGACTTGTTCTCGATCAAATGTCCAATAAAGGTTTCCTCTCTATAACACTTATGGCCCTTAAATTATAACATAGAAAATGGCAATGAATTGAATTCTAATTTTTTTATGGTTCCAAACAAGAGGATAATACACCTAATACCAGAAATCTTCTCTTTGTTTTTAAGTAGTTAAGATTCTATACTTGAATTTGAATGAAGTAGTCTTTTGGTAACGGATTAAGAAACATTAAAACGGCACTTAGTTTTCTATATGAGGTTTATTTATAGCATTTAACACTTCTAACGAAATTTGTTTCCAATTTCTGGACATTGGCAGCTTCCCTTCATTATATCCTGATATGCAGAAATATGCAAAGTATTAAATTTGAGGCGTTTGTTACTGATGAACTGGTGTTTTTTTGCAGATATGCAGAAATATGCAAGAGTGGTCATGAAGCCAGGGACTTTTCATGTGCTTTTCGTCATTATTATTCTGGGATGGACGAGCTTGTTGACAAATAAAAATTGTTACTTGATGCAAAAGATGCTACTTTTCTCTCAAATCACTAATAGATTTGCAGATTGGCAGCACGGAATTGCCATGAGTCCAATAATGAGGGGCCTTATATCAGCACTCAACTGACGTCTGGCAATTTTTGTTCGGACTTGCAAACAGAGGAATCGAATAAATTAAAATAATAAACATTTGAGGATTAAATTGGACAATTTATCGTTTAGAGATAGAGTTGAGAAGGTTGGTGTTTTTTTTAGGATGCAAACATCAGATTACTCGTGAAAATATTGCTTTGGCAAGATTGTCCTAGGGTGAGAGAATTGTTGAAACTGTTAGACACCCTACTGTGTGTAATTGTCTCCTGTGTTGCAAGATGATCAATTGGTTGCAAAAGCTGCAAATGTTCTTGTCACTTATTGGTTTTCGTTTTGCTAGCTTTCTTAGACACACATTTGGTTCCATACATTCCATGCATATTATTAAAATATGCAGCACTTGCGCATATTGTAGAAATAGATTTCAAAGAGTGATATGAAATCCATAAATAACAACTAAAAACTATATTTGAAACATAGAACTAGATAATTTTGAAATTTTAAGAACATTAGACGGGATGATAATAATAATAATAATAATAAAAGGCCAGGCCAAAACTAACCTATCAGCTAGGTAGCCAATCAATATACTAGAAAGTAGTTCATTGCACAAGAAAAGAGTCAGACTCTCAAAGTTCCAACCTTGAGAGCCAATTTAATTTGTCAAATTACTCGTCTTTAGATTCTGTCTCTTCTTCATGTCCGTTCCTAGGCCATCCAAGCGTACTTGGGCTGCAAAGGTATGCTCCGTACAAGACGTGTACTTTCTGCAATCCAGGAAACCTTGATCTACCGACTACACGTTGTGTTATTCCTGCCCAACTCCCGACTTCTCGGAACTCTCAGCTATAATGTCCATCTACAAGAAGCCTTGCTACAAATGGCCATTCGAGGCAATGAGATGACGTATGCAGACTACAATGCTCTTCTGAATGAGTGTGTGAGCCAAAAGGCCATTGGAGAGGGTCAGAGAGTCCATGCCCACATGATTAAAACTGAGTATCTTCCACCTGTTTTTTCCAGAACGAGGTTGATCGACTTCTACAGTAAGTGTGGGTCATTGGATGATGCCCGGAGAGTGCTTGACGAAATGCCTGAACGGAATGTGGTGTCGTGGACTGCTATGATTTCTGCTTATTCTCGGAGGAGGCATGCCTCCGAGGCATTAAATCTTTTTATACTCATGTTACAATCAGGTATTCTCAGTATGCATTCGTTCACGGAATTATAATTGAATGAAATTGTCTGAGTTAGTTGGATTTGTTCGTCAAACAGTTGAGTCATTTACAATGTTATAGCATAATTTCTTTATCTCATTAACAAAGAGTCATTTTTTCAACAATGTTGATGACAACCTCAGTTGATTTTACAGAAACTAATGACATTTAGCTGGGGCCTTTTACTCCAATGTTTATCACCCATGCCTTTTAGGCTTAGTTGGAAGTTCTGTGTTCAATTTCTATCGAAGTTTAGTAGGTGATATTGTACTCTCTTATGGAGAGACTCCTATTTCCCTTCCCCTTTCCAAGTTAATGACCCTCTATGTAACAAAAAAAAAAAGAATGGAAATTAATGACATCTTAACGAGAAACTAGAATCTTATGTTATTTTTGCCACTGTGTATTAAGGACAATTGTTCTTTGTTTATGCTGTTATCTTGGTGGTTTCCTTATACTGACTCTAACTATACCTGTTGACAGGTACAGAACCTAATGAGTTCACTTTTGCAACTGTCCTTACTTCATGCATAGGTTCTTCGGGTCTTGTCCTAGGAAGGCAAATCCACTCTCTTATCATAAAATCAAAATATGAATCCAACATGTTTGTTGGAAGCTCACTCCTTGACATGTATGCCAAAGCTGGTAAAATTCATGAAGTTCAAGGTGTATTTGAATGCTTGCCAGAAAGAGATGTAGTTTCTTGTACTGCAATAATCTCTGGTTATGCTCAACTGGGTTTGGACAAAGAGGCATTAGAGCTATTTCGCCAGTTGCAAAGTGACAGAATGAATTTAGATTATGTTACTTATGCTAGTGTTTTAACTGCACTGTCTGGACTTGCTGCACTCCATCATGGCAAGCAAGTACACAACCATGTTCTTCGCCTCCAAGTTCCCTCATTTGTCGTCCTTCAGAACTCTTTGATTGACATGTACTCAAAATGTGGAAACCTCACTTATGCAAGAAGAATCTTTGATATCATGCCTGAGAGAACTATTATCTCTTGGAATGCAATGCTTGCAGGGTATAGTAAGCATGGAATGGGGAGAGAAGTATTTGAGCTTTTCACTTCAATGAATGAGGAAAATAAAGTCAAACCTAACTGCATCACAATGTTGTCTGTCCTGTCTGGCTGCAGTCATGGAGGACTAGAAGATAGGGGACTAGATATCTTTCATGACATGGTCAATGGAGAAATTGGAGTTAAGCCAGAGATTGACCATTATACATGTGTTGTTGATTTGCTTGGCCGTGCTGGTCGGGTAGAAGAGGCTTTTGAGTTCATCAACAAGATGCCTTTTGAGCCAACAGCTGAAATATTGAGTTCCCTTTTAGGTGCTTGTAGGCTTCGTTCAAATGTTGACATTGGCGAATTTGTAGGTCGTTGGCTTTTAGAAATTGAGCCTGAAAATGCTGGGAACTATGTTAATTTGTCTAATTTATATGCCTCAACTGGAAGATGGGAAGACGTAAGATCAGTGAGGGACTTGATGTTGCAGAAGGCTATAAAAAAGGATCCTGGAAGAAGCTGGATTGAGCTTGATCAGGTACTCCATACTTTCTATGTTAATGATTGTTTCCATCCAAGAAGTGAAGAGGTTTTTGGGAAGGTGAAGGAATTATCAATCAAGTTTAAACAAGCTGGGTATATTCCTGATTTAAGTTGTGTTTTACATGACGTGGAGGAGGAGCAGAAAGAAGAGATACTTCTAGGACACAGTGAAAAGCTGGCCTTAACTCTTGGACTAATTGCGTCTCCTGATGGTCTGCCAATACGCGTCATAAAAAATCTACGCATTTGTGTTGATTGTCATAATTTTGCTAAATTTATGTCTGAGATTTATGGAAGAGAAGTGTCTTTAAGGGATAAAAACCGGTTTCATCAAATTGTTGGAGGAAGATGTTCTTGTAGAGATTATTGGTGAGAAAATTCCTCATTTAAGTTCTCAACATTATAGGTGAAATACTGATCTATTTATATTTAAACAAGTGGTGACCCATTGTAAAAACTTATTGTTATATGGAAAAGACTCTCCGAAGAGATTTTGTCCATATAAAGAACTCAGAGCCTTTTTGTTATGGACAACTCTTGTCATAAAATTAACTTGAATATTGTTTTTTAGACAACATATTGACAATCAAATCAGTTGAAGGCCTACATAGGATGGACAACTCTAGTCATAAAATTAATTAAAAATTTTTTTTTAGTATAACATCTTTACACTGAAACCAGTTGAAGTTAAAGGTCCACGGAAGGAGTACAAATATATGATAGCCTAATAGTATTTGTATATATCAAATTTAGTATTAGCAGTTAGCAGAAATTGAATTTCTCTATCTTCTTTGTAAGAACGATCCAAACACATGATTCTTCCGAAATTAGAGTGGAAGAAGAATTGGCACGTGACTTTTATAAATTATATGTATTAATTACGAATAAGCATGTGGATTGTACAAATTTATATTATAAAATAAATTAAATATTTAATTGAGATAAAACGTATCATTTTATAATTTTAACATGACCTTAAATATGTTTAGAATAAATTCAATTATTTGTATTAATCTTACTTTAATATTATATAAAGCATAAATTTAAAAAGATTATTTCATTAATTATTTGTATAAATCTTATCAATTGAAATAAAATAATAAATTTTCTAGTCAACTTTATGTAAGGAATAATATACATATCTTTTTCATTTTTATACTCATATTTAAAAAAGGAAGCTCAATATTATCAATTTATATATTTTATATTAATTTTTTAATTATTTTAATTATATTTTTGGGTATATTGAAATGCTTTATAATTTATATTTTAACTTTTGAAATATGTAATAATTGAAATTATGATAGGTTTAAAATTTTTAAAAGTATGCGAATTTTATAAAAAAAAAATGTCATTGCAATTGGATAATGCTAGTAAAGCTACGAAATGGGTTGTGAATGCTGTTGGGAGTGTTTTGGATAATCTCTCTAAACTTTCTCCTAATATAAGACATTTGTATTTTATAATTCAACAATTATTGTGGATTAATAAAGTTTTGTTTATTTTGGAGAAAAAATTGGATAGTGCACATATAATATGGAATTATTTTGAAATAATAGTATTAAATAAGAAGAATTATTAAAAACTATGTAGTATTAAGAACATTAAGTTCATAGATACTATAGAAACAAAAACATCTAATAATTTGTAATAATAATAATAATATTATTAATAATATATTTTTGCTTCCACCCATACACACTTATATAGTGAGAATATATATTCATAGATTATGTACATAATACATACATACATATATGTATGTATACATGCATTTATATTCATGAAATAAAATAATAATGTATGCACGTTGTTAAAAGAAATTTTTTATAGAATTATTAGTGAGTGCATCTAACTTGTATTCTGCCAAAAATACTTGTTAATAAAAGAAAATACATGCCCCACGTTTGTTAATAATAATAATAATAATAATAGATTTTAACAACTCAGGTACTTTGATATAACCGTTGATAAATGCATACCATAATAGTAATAATAATGGTAATAGATTTTAACAACTCAGGTGCTTTGATATCTCAGTTGATAATGACGGACCCAAGAGTTGAATGTGAATGGAGACAATTTTTTTATACAATAATCCGTAAAAGATATATCACAAAATAATGCACAAGTAATATGTACATGGCAAATTATATCACTAATGCAACATGCCAATGTGTCACAATCATATGCGTTGGAAGTCATTTCTTATAATTGTAGCCAATGATTCATGACAACTCACTGTCACTTCCCCATTTTTCTCTAACGTTATATACGTGTTTGATACAATAATTAGAATCATTAATAGATTAAATAATTAATTATAATATTTTTAAATTTTTTTAAAAATTAATTATTGTTAACGGTGAAATTTGATCAATGTAAATCTCGGTCAACAGAAAAAGTTCTTGAAACTCCTAAATTACAGACTAGTTGGATAAATGAGAGATGAGGAGATGAAGAGGAAGAACAATAAAGGTAAAGTGGGTTTTTTAATATGGTTCGGTTAAAGTCAGTGTGACCCCTACGTCCACGAAAGTTTATATTAGCTTTGTGCAGTGATTTTATTGTTCAGGCCAACTGAACTACAATACAAAGATTCTATCACTACTTTGATAGAGTTTCAATATATATTTTTTCCTACTCATTACAATTATCCTTCCCCCTATTTATAGAAACAGGGAGGGTTACAAGTATAATTTGACAATTTGTAAATTTATTTTGTCTACTATTGTGGGTAATAAATACTAGGCAATTCACTGTCAGACTGTTAGAGGTTGATGTGTAAGTCTCGGAGGGCTGACTTGCCAATGGGGAAACATGCCTCTGACTACTAATTAGACTTAGGCATTCTGTACCCAATGTCTGTGGTAATGAGCCTAATAGTCTGAGCTCACATTGGGCGACTTGCCAAATGTGCGAGTCAATCACATTTCTGGGTCTAGCCAATGTATCTTTCTGAAGATGATTGAGGACATATTTCGTTTAGCGAGTCGGAGCTCGTTTCTAGCGAGTAGTGAGCTGGGGGGTCATTGCTTTGACCTCATCTCACGCTCTAAGCTCACAGCCCACCATTTGATGCCTTTGCTGAGCAACCTTAATACTGGTTCACAGATAGGTTGGGCCTTTCCCTCTTGAACTTGTTTTTGGGTTTTTGTCAGCCCATTTCACATAGTACCAGAAAATACACATAACATTAGCCCTCTCAGCTCTCAGTTCATTCTACGGACCGAGAGTTAAGTTTGCTGGCAACAGCTAGAGACTGTGGTAAGCTATGTCGTCATTCAAATTTCTATTTCATCATTTCACCTGCCCATGTTATCATTACTGCATTAATTGCATGCACTTTCTCATGATTGCTAATACAGCAATGGCTAAGCCTCGTCATTTTTTATACCATGGGCAATTGATTAGTCTTAAATCGAATGGTCGGGCCATAAGGGCCATATTAAATGGGAAACCCCTCTTTTCCCTCTCACTTTTGAAAACTGACTTTTTGCCTTACGAGTTCTTGAGCAGTTGTCTCCAATCTTATTCTCCAGCTTCATTGGTCCTGTCATTGCTATTGCTATAGATTGATCATCTCATCCAAAATCCTTTTCGCCCTTATCCATTCCGGAATCTGACTCATTCTTTGTCACGATAAACCTTTTGAGGACTTTTACTTTTAGAATGACACTATTTTATGAGTTTTTGATATCACACTACCTGGGCCGACGGCGAGTGCCTTTTTTATTGCTAAAAATTGTTAGCTGGTTTACGGGGCTATAGATCGTTAAGTTTATCTTTCAGTCTTCTTTGGGTTTAGTAGTCTGATAGGCTTCATCCGTTATCCTCCTAAGTTTTCAATAGCTTGGGTCTCTAATATGGTGGCTTGAAGTGTGTATGATCTGCTACATAAGAAATTTTTTGTCTAGTAAAGAGAAGCTTTAGCTTTTCTAACATAGTTTACTTGAAGTGACCTGATTGTTTGTCTTTCTATGTAGATGGTTGTAGCTCATAAATGTCAAAGTCACCAAATAGGAAGTGATGATAAGCTTGACTCCCCACTCGAAGTGAGGAGCTAGTATTCACCTCAGTTGAAATGACCTCTAGAAGTAGTGAGGTCGCTGAACGACCTATTCCTCGACCTGACCCCAATAAGGGGGAGCGGGTCATTGAGAGCTCTTCAAATCGCTCGTTCTTTAATTATTATCCTTTGACCATTGAATTGGATAAAATTTGGAACATAGTTGAACATTAACGTTTCCGTAAAGGTTGTCGTCTTATGGCACCTTCCCTTGCTGACCATGCAGCTCATCCTCCTCAAGGATTTGTTGCTGTTAGTACCCAACATCTCACTGTTGGGCTTAGGTTTCAAGTTCACTTATACATTGTTAATTTGCTAAACAGATTAAAGCTCTGCCCATTCCAATTGATCTCAAACTCCTACTCTCAACTCACTTCTCTTGTACTTGTGTAATTAAGAAATAATCTTCCCCCACCATTTGTAAGAGTTTTGTGCCACCTCTATAGTATTAGGAGTACGGGCTATCCGGATGGGATTTATTACCTCTCGGCTTGGCATACCGATTTCAAAAGGGTTCTGCCTCGGAGGGATGCCAAGGGCAAATCAAACATTGGAAATTATAAGACCCATTGGTTTTATGTTTTGTGCCCATCTTTGCATCCTCTTCATGGCTTCAGTTTTGTTCTAACACCTGGTAAGCGAGCTGAGGTCAAGCAAGTTATCATGAATTCATATTATCATTTCTGATGTTCTATCTTATTTTTTGTAGCCAAGGCTGGCAAGGAGAAGCCAACGTTAGAAGTCAAAAAGGTTAAGGTACTATAAGCGATCTAAAAAATGATCTGAGATTTGACGATGATCTTTTTTATTCTTATAAGCTTACTTCTGCGTTGAACATCAAGCTCATAAGAAAGATTAGAGCTCACGAAGTTAAGGAAATCAGTCTAACACATTTTGAAGACTATAAGAACATGGTGAAACTCATCCTTCGAAGGCCACTTCCCGATGAGCCCAAAGATCTCAAAGTTGTTACGACCTCATCAGGTCCCGATGCTATTATAGCTCCCGCTACTACAAATCAATCTCCTCCTACATTAACTGAGACGCCTTCATAAGAGTTAGCCCCCACTTTGCTTCCTGAGGTGGTCAAGGTCATAACCTCATCCAAGCCCCTAACCAAGAAACAAAAAGTGAATAAGGGAAAGAGGGTTGCCATCACTTCGAAACATGTTGGATCAATTTCCCTAACTCCACACTCGAGGAGCCTCTATCGGGTCTTAGCCCAAACATACAGAAGTATTTTGACTTTCTCCAGAGGAATGTGGGGGTGATCTTGGGACCCCACACTAGTCCCCAAGTGTTGGAAGCAGAGGAAGTCTCAAGTGGAGGGCTAATGCGCTACGTCGCTCGTCACGTCCTGTTGGTAAGCAATGCCCTTTTACCTTGATTCTTTTGCTCCTTCATAATTTGACTTTATCCATTTAACTTTTTAGGGTGTGCTGGGAATAATAAAGATGAGGGAAACATTCCAGACTTGGGAGGAAAGGAATGCCAAACATGAGGGTGACCTGGTTGCTATGACCACTAAGGCACTAGAGCTAAAGAATAAGGCAATAAATGCTGAGGTCACTCAGAGAAAAGTCAAGAAAGCTTGATCTCATAAAGTGGTAAGTCACAAGGCCATCACAGTCGATCTCAACAAAGTGATTGAGGAGTTGTCAAGAGTAAAACGTGACCTAAATGTGACACTTCGGGGTGCTGAGGTCGCTATGCAACAAGCAAAAGCCGCAGCTCAGTAAGCTGAGGCTGTCGAGAAGGAACTTGAAGTGGCTAAGAAGGAAGTCGCTCTGAAACAGGAGAAAGTCACCTGGGTTAAGGCTGAGACCACTGAGCTGGTTGCGAAGGCAGCAAAGAAAGCAAAATCTGAAACCTTCTCCTCTTTCCTATTCACCTTGTGGGAGTGGCACCCGAATATGGACTTTTCCTTTTTTGGGGGAGGATACTCTTAAGGAGACAAAAGTGCTTCAAAAGGAGAGCTGCAAGAGCTACTTCTTTCGATCAAAGTGTAAAGTCCACAAGTGGTGTCCCTCCTACTGAAGGTGTAATCCAAAGAGAGAACAACCTGTAGGTCATGGCAACCCCTGATGATCAGATGAGGAATGACCTACTCACCCCATGCGTTGATCCTTCCCCCCAACAAAACTCAGCTTCCAATGATCAGGCTTCTTAAAATACAATCTTGTAACTTTGTATTTCATTTTTGAACTTTGCATTCAATTCTGGACTTTGTTTGAATTCACCTCGTTGAAAGGGGCATTAAATGAACCTTTCTATTTTGCCTTTCCAAACGCATCACGTTGGATGCTTTATAGAAAATAACACGCAGGTCATTATGGATAAATTCTTGCAAATTATAACTCAATAAGTGTCAAGTAAAAAAGAATGCCCAATAAGTCAATCGACCTTCGTGAGCGAAATATGATAGATGATGAAATAAAATACTGAGTAAACTGTATGAATTTATATAAGTTAGCAAATTGTAATTACAAATGATACGTATCATGTCGAATGGTTAGCAAATCACATGGAAGCATGGCAAGTAGTATAAGAACTATGCCTTAATTAGAATAAGTTGAATGCTTAGATTGTGCTTTAATTAGCATGAGTTCGAGTGCTCAGTAGGCGATTAGGTGTGCTTCAGCTAGCATATCAAATAGGTCACATGAAAGCTATGAATAATAGATCACATGAGAGCTACAAGCAATAAGTCGCATGATAGCTACGAACAATGGGTTGCATGAGAGTTGCGAGTAATAGGTCACATGAGAGCTACGAGCAATAGGTTGTAATCTTGCTTTTTCAACTTGTAATCTACGACAATGTATATTTGCTCAAATGAGGCAAAGTATATTTACCGGTTCTTCATGACAATGTATATTTGCCAAGCAAGATAATGTATATTTACTGGTCGACTATGGTAATGTATATTTACTAAGCAAGGCAATGTATTTTTGTCATTTCTCAACTAGCGATAGATTGATCATATGAGTTGCACTTTAGCTAATGAGCTAGCAATGAATTTAGCATAAGAGATACCTCAGCTGAAAAGCTGGCAATACGTTTGAGTACCAAAATGAGCTCTAAGGGCCTCAGCCGGAATGGCTTGCAATTAGTACCAAAATGAGCTCTGGGGGCCTCAGCTCAAATGGCTAGCAATAGGTACCAGAATGAGCTCCAGAGGCCTTAGCTTAAATGGCTTCTAATAAATACCAGAATGAGCTCCGAGGGCCTTAGATTGAATGGCTGGTAATAAGTATCAAAATGAGCTTTAAGGGCCTCAGATTGAATGGCTGGCAATCAGTATCGGAATGAGCTCCGGAGGCCTCAACTCGAATGACTGGCAATAAGTACTAGAATAAATTTTAGGGGCCTCAACTCGAATGGCTAGCAAGAAAGATCGAAATGAGCTCCAGGGGCTTCAGCTCGAATGGCTAGCAATTAGTATTGGAATAAGCTCCAAAGGCCTCAGCTCGAATGGCTGGCAATGAATACTAGAATGAGTTCTAGGGGCCTCAACTTGAATGGCTGGCAATAGGTCACATACATACAGCACCTAAAAGTTAGTCATATGTATGTGCAAGGTGGTGACCTTGTGTCATAGAAGGGTTAGTGATCTCGTTCCAAGAGAGTTATGCCATTACAATCTTGTTGCTCAGTAGACAACTTGACTGCTTCAGCTTTAAGAATAACTTGCTTCTAGATGAAAAAGGGGTGAAATCGCCTCCATTTTAGATAAGCGAGCAGAAGTATAACATCCCAATGCTTGGAGAGTCCTAACCCTATTCATATTAAGCAAAAAAATCCACTTCTTACTTTGCAAGCTTCAGAAAAAATAATCCACAACGCAAGATTACCAAATTTAAATCCGAGTTTGGCCTTTCCTAAAAATTTATTTAGAAATTACATAACATTAGAATTCTGAGACTAATTTGGAATGCATTATTTACATCAAAATAACATATATTGAAAAAGAAGATTTAGAGGCGCTAGGCCTACTGTCATTATAGACACTGGGGCTACTAAGATCGTTGTCCAAGAAATTGCACCACATAATCTCGCAGGCGACCTTTCTTGATCAGATCCTCAATTGCATCTTTGAGTGTTCAGAATTCCGAGGTATTATGTCCAGCCTCTTCATGATAAGCACAGAACTTGCTCATATTTTTGAATCTGTTAGGAGTTGTTATGGGGGTAGGCTTCCTAAAGTTCTCCCTATCCTTTTTAGTTGCAAAAATATGCTCATGAGTGTCTGACAGGGTGCTATAACTGTCAAAGCGACCTTGATATTGAGATTGCTCATTCCTAGCTATTTTGGCAGCCTGGTTTCTAGAATCATTGTTCCAATTTTCTTTCTTATTCCTACTATTACTCCTTTTATTCCTATTGTAGCCATTTTTTTCACTCCCCTGATCAAACTTCTTTAAGCTAAAGGTCTCTTCTCACCTGATTTCCTTGATAGCTCACTCATAAAATTCACTTAGGTCCTTCACTGGGGACTTGTATATCTCCTCATATAGTCTGGCTGAGATCACTATAAGGATGCCCTCATCTGAGGGATTTTCTAAATTATTAACTTCACGTTTGAACCTGATGATGTAATCTTTTAGTGACTCGTCTCTCTATTGGAATACTATTGCATGATGACAAGTTGATGCGAGTTACCTTCTCAATGCCTTGTACTGCTTGAGGAATCTTGCTTGGCATTCTTCCTAGCTGTGAATGCTACAAGCTGGAAGATTTTTAAGTTATGCCCATGGTATTTTCCCAAGGGTGGCTGGGAAGACACGACAATTGACCAGCGAGCTAGTTATCTAAAGATCCATTTGGACATTGAACGCATCCATGTGGTCATATAGTTCATTGTTCCCATTAAATTATAGGATGTTAGGAATCTTAAGCCTGCAAGGAAAAGGCTTTGTTTGGATCTTTTTAGCGAATTGGGTCATTTCCTCATAACGATCTTGTTGGTCCTGAGCTGCAAGCCACTTTTTAAGTTACCTCGCCCTCTGAAGTAGCTCTCCAATCATAGGGTCTTACACCTTAGACTGACAACTGGTGGTTCGTTGACTTTGGTCACCTTCCTGATCGCAGGAGTGACGACCTAAGGTCTTATGCTTTCCGCTGTACTCACGACTTAGGGAGTAGCAATCCATCCTACGTCCATGACATGTATGATTTGTGTCTTTATCTCGATATGAATTCTTATGTCACTAATCGTCCCTATCATCACCCTTGTGAGCCCAATGGACCTCTATCCTCGATTGTGAATTGTATGAATAAACAGACCCAACTCATAGATGTTCCCCCTTAAAAGGCTTCTCTTGCTGCACTTCTAACTATTGAAGCCTTCCTCTAAGCATTACAACCTTAACTTATTTTTGTGTGCCCGAGGTCTGTGCATGAGCTAACACTCTAACTATATCAGCCAACTCCTTCACTGTGTTTTCAAGCGCCTCTTGATGCTGGTGCCATACTTGAACTCTGTCAGTCTTTAGAGCAACAGGTTGGTGAGGGGTCAAAGGGGCCATGTTGGTGACATCATCTGTTATGGGGATAATAGAAACACCCACTACAGGGAAGGAAGAGCCCCCTAACAGTAACCCTTACTACTCTACATGATCCTCAGGTTAGCTAGTGGCAACACCAGTGCTCCTAGTGGTTCTCCCTTTTGTCATTACAGCTAAATAGTAGGCCAAAGAGAGATGCAGTTGGGGCCCTCCTTCTAGCACCAAAATGTCGACGGTGAAATTTGATAAACCTAAATCTCAGTCAACAGGAATAGTTCTTGAAACCCCTAAACTATAGACTGGTTGGATAAATGAGAGATAAGGAGATGGAGAGGAAGAACAATAAAAGCAAAAAGGATTTTTTAATATGGTTTAGCCAAAGTCAGTATGACCCCTATGTCCATAGTGGTTTGTATTAGCTTTGTACGGTGATTTCACTATTTTGGCCAATAGAACTACAATATAAAGATTCTATCACTACTTTGACAGAGTTTTAGTATGTATTTTTTCCTACTCATTACACTAATCCTTCCCCCTATTTATAGAAATAGAGAGGGTTATAAGTATAATTTGACAATTTATAAATCTATCTTGTTTGTCGCTGTGGGCAATAAATGTTAGATAATTCACTGTCAAACTGTTAGAGGCTAATGTGTAAGTCTCGGGGGGCTGACTTGCCAATAGGGAAACGTGCCTCTGACTACTAATTAGACCTAGGCATTCCATACTCAATGTTTATGGTAATGAGCCTAATGGTCTGAGCTCACATAGGGTGACTTGCCAGGTGTGCGAGTCGATCCCATTCCCAGGTCTAGCCAAAGTATCTTTCTGGAGGACGGTTGAGGACATGTTTCGTCTAGCGAGCTAGAGCTCATTTCTAGCGATTAGCGAGCTAGGGGTCGTTGCTTTGACCTCATCTCATGCTCTAAGCTCGCGGTTGGCCATCTAATACCTTTGCTGAGCAACTTCGATGTTGGGTCACGGACGGGTTAGGACTTTGCCCCTTGAACTTGTCTATTGGGCTTTTACCAGTCTATTTCACATAACACCAAAAAATACACATAACAATTATAAACAATAAATTCGATTAAATAAAAAACTATTTAAAGTAATTTTTATTTTAAATGAGATTATATAAAGATAAATGTTTAGATTTACACTTATATTATCTTCATTTTTCTCTTCTTTTATCATCATTATCCTTACTTTAATAAAATCTCCTTTTCTTTCTCTTCTTTTATTGTCCTTTTTAGTAATTTAATACTAAAAAATGATTTTTTATACATCATCTAAATAATAATAAATTATATATAATTAATTATTAGAAGATATTATCGACCATAAAATGAGTTATATATAATTAATTATTTAATCATTATAGCAAACAAGTCTTGCTATCTCTTTCTCATTCTCTCTATTCTTCTTACAAAAATATTTGGTAATCTACTTATTCCATTTTAGTTCAAGTCTTGTTCAAGTTAAGAAAAGACAACATTTAATGAAGTATAACAAAGATCTATTAGTTGTAAAGGAAAAAGATTAGTTCTTTATTTGTTTCTATATCTCAACCTTTTGCATTTTTTTTTTTTTTTTGCTTTGGTTTCTTGATATTTTTTCATAAAATGGGTAGAAAGAATCTTATAATATTACATTGAGGAGGACAAAAATTGTATAAGGTATCAAACTATAGGGATTTTGAGTCAAATTCTATTTTTGTAAATTAGAATAATTATTTATTTATGTTTTCATCTTATTTAAATTTAAATTCTGATTAAATAAAGACCCTAGTTAAGTTAAATGTATTCTAATATTTAATATTGTAATCAAGTTGAACTTATCCTTTGGTAAGGATTTTGATTTATAAATATTTGTATTATGTAATATTTGTTTAAGAGCATGAGAAAGTTAGTTTTTGTAACCTTAATGGGAATCACTTGAGCCATAATTAGCTCTTACTCTTTTGTAATAATTATTGAGAATGAACAATATATATTTTGTAAGGTATTTTTGGATGTATTTGAAATGTAGGTTTGAGAATTATTATACCTTTTGTACTCTCTTATTTCTTTAGAATTTGTTTTTCATCTTCGTCCTTGAAATAGGCTAAAAGCCAAACCACGCTATATATATATATATATATGTCCTTGCTATCTATGACTTCTTTGATATTGAATCATGCCAACGTATATGCTTAAGCATCACTGAAAATTCCCAACAAGTGGTATCAAAGTTTGGTTCTATCAATTTTGGGTTTTGATTTGGGTTCTATCTGGGTTTGCTAATCTTCATTGATTTAGTCTTGCATTTAATTTGACTAAAGAAGTATTAACGCAAATTCATTTTGGAGTTTTGTATCAAGCCCAAATTTTGTTTGTGTGACAACTTTATTAATATATTTCTAGTGATTTTGTTGAAAAAAACTCTTTGTGAAGATGATAAAGTAAATTTGATGCACATATAGAGTGCTAGAGCTCCATTGGAGGTGAAGTTTTTAAGGCATTCCTTGTCTATAAAGAAGATGACTTAAATTTGATGGAACTACTTAATTCCAAGTTTGGAGACTTTTCGGATAATGGCATTTATGTTAAGGTGGAGATTGTTGACATTTTGATGCAAATTCTATTTTTGTAAAATAAAATAATTACCTATTTATGTTTTTATCTTATTCAAATTTTAATTTTAATTAGATAAAGATTTTGTCAAGTTAAATATATCCTAACATTTAATTTTTTGATCAAGTTAGATTTATCCTTTGGTAAGGAATTTGATTTATAAACACTTATATTATATAAGGTTTAATTGAAGGATGAGAGAGAATTTATTTTTATAATCGCCTGTGGGGTTATTTGAAATCTAACAATTAGCTCATATTCTTTTAGTAATTATCAAGAGTAAAAAGTATACACACTATAAGATATTTTTTGGTGTATTTGGAATATGGGTTTAAGGATTATTATACTATTTATATTCTTTCTCTTGTTTCCATAATGAATTTGTATTTCGTCTTCAACTATGAAGTAGGCTAAAAGCCAAGCTACATTAAATATCTATGTCTTGTTATTTCTTACTCTTTGTTTTTATCTCAAAGCATGTCAATATGCTTCCGGACAAAAAATTTCCCATCACAAACAAATAGTAATGATTGTCGTATGCTCTAAGTGGCCTTTATATTGTATATTGGTTTCTTTTTCCTTTTTGGTTAAACTAGAATCATTTCAAATAGAACAGAAGAACAAAGTATCAAACATATTACAATAACAATTAAGAGAGTATCAAATGTATTACATTGTATATTGATTTCAAAACATGACCTACATTCAAATAAGAACTAATATTTTGTTTTTTAAATTATAAGTCCACCACAATAAATTAGGGAAAAAACCCAAAAACAAAATGGACAAGAGAACCAATTAAAGAAAAGCTATATTAGATTTATTTATGCATTTTGTTGAATATTTTACATGCATTCCCTAAAATAGAGACATTCAAAAGCAATGTTCATTCTTACACACATTCAACCAATCACAATTGAACCAAAACAACAACAAAAATAGCAACAAAGGGAAGGATTTGGATCTACAATCAGCAAGCAAAATAAATGAGAAAGAAAATGTAGATAATGGCAATAATACTGACTAGTTGAAGAATCATGGTGGTGGGTTGCCAAAATTGAACCATTAACATAGCAATCTTTTAAGCATGACTTGACAAATGAAAGATAGAATCAAACTATGTGGGAAAGGGGTCCTCTATCATCTAGATTCAAAAGCAAGGTTCTATTGATGGCCATCGTTGGATGGGTTTAGGCCTACTTGTTTCACTTTCATATAAATAAAGTAGATGAGAGAGCAAGGGGTTGTTTGGTTAGGGATAATAAAAAAAGGGAAAGGAAAGGGAAGATCTTCATTTTCTTTGTGTGTATTTAGTTAAGAAAAACTTATACCCTTTCACCATTTTCCCTTAATAGATTTACCACAAATCAGTTTAGGATGATTCCCTTAACTTTCTAAAGTTTTGGATTCCCCCATTTTGGAATTTACCCCTTTTATGTGTTTTTTATTAAGAAAAAAACTTATACCCTTTCCTTATTTTCCCTTAATCCTAAATTAGTCTAGGATGATTCCCTTAACTCTAAAATTTTATGTAACACCTGGAAAAATTAGGAAAATAAAAAGGAATATTTGAAATAAAATTTTGAAATTTGAAAGGGCTTAAATGAAATTTCGACAATGACTAAACTGAAAAACTCAATTTTCGGGTGGGGCAGTTTCTGAAATAGGGTGAAAATTGGGGCCAAAAATGTAAAATTTGAGGGGGAAACCGGCTCAGCCGGTAGCCAGTTCCCCAAGCTGATTTTTTATAGGATTTTTTCGGAATCCTTGGGAAGCCCGGCGCCATTTTTCTTCTTCCGCCTCCATTTCTCTTCGGGCGCGAGGAAGCTCCGCAGATCTCCGGGAAGCTCTTCCGACGTCGGCGCAAATTCGACCTCCCTGTACGGTCCCGACGTGATGCTGGAAGTCGGACGAGAGCCGCGTGCAGCCCCTTCGACCCAAGCTCTTCTCTTCTCCTCTGGTTCCTGAACCTTCCGGAGTTTCTGTCATGCCGGCCACTTCTTTAGTTTTCGATGGCACGACGAGCTCCTTGATTGATGAAGGTCTCAGCAACATGGTTCGGGAGTTTTCATCTGTTCCCCTGTTTCATGGCCGATTCGGCCAAGGGAGGTTTCTGGGTTACCGGTAGCGTGTCGGTCGGTGACGAGCTGGGGTTAGGACCTCTGAGACCTGATGAGTAATCCTAGATCATCAGATTTATTTTCTAGTAACTCTATTGTGTTAAAGGTCCTAAAACAGTATAATTTGTTCAACGGCTTACACAGGCTCACCGGTAGCATTCCAGCTCCGGCCGAGCTGGATACTAATAGTTTAG
The DNA here is from genome assembly GCA_026873985.1 of Saraca asoca. Taxonomy (NCBI): domain Eukaryota; kingdom Viridiplantae; phylum Streptophyta; class Magnoliopsida; order Fabales; family Fabaceae; genus Saraca; species Saraca asoca. The sequence continues at coordinate 60 of JANHAO010002966.1, read as the reverse complement.
ACCCTTGTGAATAATCGTAGAACAAAAGATTTATTTTCTAGTAAGTGGTTTGATAGTTAT